>LPNX010685414.1:961792-988027 GCA_001517045.1 Pseudotsuga menziesii
ACAGCGGAGGAGGCCGTGGGTGGAGGTGGAAAGTGAAGCACCCCTATATTATATTAATAACCACAGTCTATTTCTTCTCGGTTATGATACAATCACCATAATGATGCAGCCTATCGTTTTATAAATGTTTTAAAATCGTGAAGAATCTGTCTCAAACTAAACAAGTCCCTCCAAACAGCATCACTCTAGTTTTTAAACAAACTGCAACGAATTATTATTGAACATTATATTCCTAAAGGAGGCTGTTTGCAACCGCTCCCATATTGCAACCGCGGAGAAGGTGGAAGGGGACGCGAAGCTTCACTTTCACTATAATTATCCCGTGTTACAATCTAAATGATATCCTGTGAATTACAATCTAACACGTTGACATGTGTTTTTGAATAAATGAAGTTTGTAATATAATATAGGGTTGCTCCCATTTTTTCAATTATTGGAAGTTATTTCTCTGCCATTACAAACCAAAGGATTGTAGCATTATGGGTCTTGAAATTTTAGAAGTCTCGTAAAAGGGTATGTGATATTTCCTATAATGGGCTACCGGTAAGGTTATGCTGATAATTAAAGGTTGTGTTAGAATCTTGATAGGTTACATTAAGCTTAAAGAATCCAAAACGTATGAGATTGAATGCACGTTTTGACCCAAAACGTATGCCTGCCTAATTGGTGCACCTCACACAGGGACTACTCTACTCCGTTCCCTCTGGACAGTAGGCTCCGTGAGAGTGAAAGCCCTTTCTAAAGAGAGTGAAAAAATCCTTTGTTCTGTACGTAGAGAAACAACCTCAAAGGTAAGCTCGATTGTGTGTCTGGCAGTGTATCTTTCTCTGCTGGTAAGGCTAGGCTTCGCGGCACGAACTAATACAAGTTACCTTGATGCATATCCCAAAAACGTTTGGTGTTTGTTGTACCACAATATAGAGGACGAGAGCACATTACGCCTCACATTGACACTTTCACACAACAAGCCTTTCCTTATATTTGATATTATTGAGGGACGGTGACCTATCTATTATAAAGAGTATTAGATAAATAAGAGAGAAGATAAATGTTTCCGGTAATAATTAAGAAACTGTTAGAATTACAAACTAGTGACTATTTGTTTTGTTTCTAAAAATACACATTTTCTTTAAAAGATGCAGCTGAAAGCATTACGAGCATTGGGAGAAATAATATATAAAGTTTTTTTGAGCCAAAGTTTATAAATAATATAAGATGCTCACTTTGATAAAGTAGGAGCATTGGGAAAAATAAAAATATATGAGCCATGACTTAAAAAATAAAGTAGAAAATTAAATATATGAATCTTTTTAAATGAATATTCAATTTAGAAAATGGAATACTCAACGGAAGGAGTTTAATGGTTCTGGGGTGATGGTAGTTTCCCTTGGAAAACTTCTTTTTCTATAATTATTGATTAAAGTATATTTCATAAATAAGTTGTTTTGGTCACTTAAGGTTGCTTTGGTCACTTAAGATAGAGACTCCACCAATTAAGTTGTATATTTTTAAAGTTAAAAAAAAAGGTTTTATGGTTTTATAATGAATTGATTCAATGAAGAAAGGCATCACATGCTTTCTTCACTTCCATATTAATATAAAAATAAATAGGTACATTGAGTATGAAATAGGTAAGGAAATTAAATGTGTGATAGGAAGGTATGAGTAATTATTATATAGGAGAAACATACCTTAAATTTAATTATGTAAATTTTTTTATTATTATAATTGATAGTGACATTTAAAGCATACAAAATTCTTGCATGAGTTGTTGAATGGATGAAATAAAAATGGATAGTAAGTTATCATAGAAATGTGAGCAAGAGATTATCATTGCATAAATTGTTGAGTTTATGTTGGGAAGTTTATGAATATTTGTACATAGACATGATTAAGTATACATGAATATGTTTGACAATTTAATTATGACGTTTGTATCAAATTGATTTAAAAATGTTTGTTATATATATAGATTATGTAAATAAATGCGAGATTATCAAGGGTGACCTAAAGGAGTAGAAACAATATGAAAGTTGTTATATATACCCATTATGTTTTTTAATACTTATAAAGTTAAGTATATATATAAGATTTCCTAGGATGACCTAAGGTATTGAAAATTATGGGGGGTAGTGTTTAAATATTCATTATGTTATATATGGTTCAAAATTTTATATATCCATTGTGTTTATTAAATGAATTGTGCAAAGTGTAAATAGTTTTTGTGGAAGGATAATGCAATATATAGTATGACTATATATACATGAGATTCACACCAAAGTTAATGATTCTGAGAATCACACCGCCAGTGAGGGGCAGCCCTTTGGCGCTTAAAAGGAGCGACGCTCCCCTTGATGCGATGACGGAGGAGGTGAAAGGAGGAGGCAAAGCGGGAGGAAGGTGGAGGGGAAGGGAGGCGAAGGTGATGGAGGCTTTAAGGGGGTTTTGTTTTTTTAAATAAAATGTTAAATTTGACAACTTTTTGATAAGATATATTAGTACTGTTTTGAATTTCAAACTTTATTTTAGAAATAAAATTTCTATATATATTATTTTTAATATGTCATTTACAAATATATGCTATAGTTTTTCATGAATTTATGTGAACCGTAACATTTTGGAATATAGTATGAAATAGTATCATTTTTATACAAAAATTCTATGAAAATCCGTTGAAAACGGTTGTAAATGTCTTTATTTTCTAGAATTTCTTAGAATTTTGTCAATGAAAAAGTCTTAATTTTCCTATAAAAATGTCTTATTTTAAAGAAAAAATTGCAAAATGTATATGTTTTTCAATATAACTTGCTTTAAAGTGTATGTTATTTTGTTAAATGTCTAAAAAACACACTTGAAAATAGAAAGTAATAATATTTTACGACAAATATGATTCAAATGCCCAAAAAATGCCTTAAAATGAAAATGTGTGATACTGGTATCAACCATTTTTTAAATGGAGGTAAAAATAGCTCCTAAAATTAGGAGAGAGAAAAATGAGAACTGTGTCGAGTTCTCGTTTCATAGTATAAGTGGTTTTTTGCAGTAATAGGACGTATTGGTGGTTTACACGTTAAAATTGTGTTCTGTGTATTCTTTTTTTTTTATGTGTTTTTAAATGATATATTTAAAAAGGGGTTAAAATAGTAAAAATATAACAATACTCATTCACCCCACCTCTCAATATTGACCAATAAACCAACAATTGGTATCAGAGCCGGTTCGTTCACTACAGTTTAACCACTGGAAGGAAGATCCCATTAAAACCATTATGGATCAACAAGAAGAGATTTACACAATAAATGGATCTCCAATACTTGGAAAAGAAGAATACATATTTTGGAGTACAATAATGAAAATTTATTTGAAGGCATTGGGACATGATGTATGGAATTCAATGATCACTGATTACTTCCCACAAAACAGGACAAGGAATCCAGCTCAAAAGAAATCCATGAAAAGTAACAATGGCTTCAATCCTTGATGGATTACCTGATGATGTCAAAGAAAAGATAGGTGAATGTAACTCTGCAAAGGTACTTTGGGACAAGATAAAAGACCTCTACTCAGTTGAGCAAAGAGCAGAAGGAAGACTTGTTATTCTCGAGGATATTAGTGAAGATGAAAATATAAGTAAAGATGAAGAAAATTTATTTATAGGGAATCAAAAGTGGACATAGAAGCCCAATACATGGCTGTTGTAGATGAAATTGAAAAATGTAGGAAAAAGAGCAAAGTCTTAAAAGAAAAATTGTCAAAATATCAAGAAGAGAAGAAGTCAAAAGAAGAGGAAGTCAAAACCCTCCAAGAAAAGCTACGTAATTTGAGACAACAAGTGTTGGCTAGTATGGAAGAGGTCAAGAGCTTAAAACAAGAAGTTGTTGAATTCAAGGAATAAGTAAAGAAGCTAAAAGATCAGTTGAATGTTAGTGAGAAGTTCAAGGAAATTACTGAAGCTCTTAATAATGTCCTCATTACAAAGATCCCCCAGGGATAAAACAGATCTGGGATATAATCATAAAGGATCAAGCTCCATCATTTGTAAACATGTTGAAAATGTTAAATTTCAACATGATGCCTCTAAAGATACACCCAGGCAGCAGAAGAATCACAAGGCAATGAAGTCCAATTATCATAATTCTTCTCATCCTCCAAAGATGAAAAATTTCAGAATACATGCAAAAGAAATGAGTCATTACAAGCAGAAAAACCAAAGATTCTCCAAACATACATTCTATGGATATTGTCATTGCTATCACAAGTTTGGTCACAAGGATGATGATTGTAGAATCAAAGAATAAGAAGAAGGGATGATAAGGAAAGAAGACACCAACATCTCTAATGGAAAAATACTTATTTGTTTCATATGTCACAGTATTGGACACTTTGCAAAACATTGCAATAATAGTACATGCAGATCTTCCCAGGAAACTCAGAAAAAGGTATGGAAGATGAAAACGAAGGAACAAAGAAATAAAAAACCAGTAAGCAGAGTACCTCTTGGCAAAATGTGGAGAATAAAGGAAGACTCCAAATATATAGAAGAAATAAAGATTTCAAACATTAGTGAGGTCTCCAAAGATGACGATGAACATAATTATGCCACAGATAAAAAGGGCATCCATTATAAGGAAAAACAAGATGGAGATGTAAAAGGATACACCGATAAAAATGAAGGTGATGAAGAAGAATGTAGTGATGATTGTGGGATCCATTCCTAAAAGGTATCTCATGATTTAAATAAAACCCTAAAAATAAAGGATCATATATTCAAGAGGAGTTAAAGTCAGGAAAATCCAATTGGTATCTAAGAAAAATTCAATTGGGATCTAATGTTGAAGTATATTGAAATATATCTTCTTCAAAGATGATGGGAGATCAAGGTTGGCGTATGGATGACATAAGAGAAAGTATGAAGTAACGTGAGAACAACAAAATGTGAGAGTCATGAAGACCATGCTGTCTACAATCAAATAGAATATAAATATGATTATGTTCACTTAATATTTTAAGTCATGAAACATAAAAATTGTTGACAGTAGAAGAAAAATCAAATCTAAAAAATAAAAATTCAGTCTATTCATAAGGTAGCAGGATGAGTTCAACATTGACAAAGGAAAAGGTTGAGGTTACGAGTCTTTGTGTCTAAAGTAGTGAGACCAGAGAAACTATGTAATAAATTGAATTAATCTCTATGTTGAGGATCTGAAGTTATGGGTCTCTGGATAGTTGATAATATAGATCTAAAATCCAAAAGAATCCAACAGTATATGCTAGGTTTTTATATGAAGATCTAAATACATAGGCTTAAGGAATCTTGGTAAAAGAGGAAGCCTATTAACTTACAGGCATAATAGACCATTAGATATGGAAGTAGGAACAGAGTTAAAAAAAGCATGTATCCTAGACATAAAATGGAAGAGTGTGAAAAAATGTTGAGTGTAAACTCTGTCACAAAAATGTTGATAAAGGAGAGGTAGTACAGTGACAGGGGGAGTCCATGGATCTATCAGTTAAGCTATCATTCAAGAACATGAAGTGTTAAGATAAATGATAATACATTGATTAAATAACACAGTTCAGTTAACAAAGGGGAGATATGATGATAGGGGGAGTTATTAGAAAGTAGAAAGAAAGGAAATCCTATATCAAAATAGGTACAACATTGGCATAAAAGGTTATCCTTTGTCATTGTTGTGAAAGGGGGAGAATGTTTAGAGGTTACCATCAATGCCAAAGGGGGAGATTGTTGAGTATATAGTTTTAATTAATGTCAAAGGTGTTCATGAATGAAAAAAGGAATAACCAGTGGATATGATGGCAGGGAAAACTCAGTGAAATACTAAGGTAGTGATGGCATGGAATGACATAGTTGAGGATGTGGCATGACACATATGATGACATGGAATATGATGGTGTCCTAATGATGATTTCATAAAAGTTCGGTTATAACAAATGTAATGGATGAGATGGACATGGATGGTAAGACATCATGAATGATTGATCTAAAGACTTCCAAGACAGTGTCGACATTATGATGTAAACAATGGTTAATGAAACAAAGAACAGAGGTGGAGTGGAAGTAGAGATGCAGTATGAATGACAAAGTTGGTTAGACAAATGAAGAGTGGAACTATAGAAGAGTGAATTGAACGAGAGATAGAATATATCTAAAAATCGAAGAACAAATAAAATATATCTGTTAAAATGTTTATAAATTCCTTATAATCAGTTGCATGATGAAATTCTATGTGTATATAACTCTTCAAAAATGTTAGAAACAGTCACAGGGTATTTTCGCAAAGAAATCGTGCAGATCCGCAAACTCATGGTGAGATATGCATTCGATCTAAAATTGATGCTCAAGAAGCATCCCGCATGAGATCCGGCAATTAAGGATCAATTACGCAACAATCAATATTGGACGACTTGTATTATTGCTGCACTAGATCCGATGGTTAAGGATTAATTCTGATAGTTAGGCAGAAAATCAAAAGTTCTGCAAAACATCAATATCGAACACCTAAGATTAGTTTCGCTAAAAGAGATCGACGGTGCAGAAGAAAAAATGCGGAAAGGGAATTGCGAAAATAAACATTTAAAGATTCTATGAACCCACAATCTCCAAGCCACAATCTGGAAGATCGAAAGTCGGGAAATACTTCGCAAAAGATCGACAACGTGGAAGAAAAATTGCGGAAAGAAGCTTGCGGAAAGGAGCTTGCGAAAATAATCCTGCAGAAAGGAGCTTGCAGAAAGGAGCTTGCAGAAAGGATCTTGTGGAAAGAAGCTTATGAAAAGGAGATTGTAGAAATTCGAGATACGATTTGAGGAAATGTTACATCCCACATCCTGCATCCCGCAACCCGCGATCCAGAAGATCGACGAACAGGAAGACATCCACATAAGATCAACGGTGCATAACGATTGGTGAAGAAATATAACTGCAGAAATCATGAAAAAGAGATTTTGGAAAAGTCACAAACCCACATTTCGTAATATGCATCTTACCTTAGATCAACGGCCAAGAAAACGCCAGACGAATATCAACGATGGGGAATCGTTGATGATGAAATCGTGGTGTGAAAATATGATTTCGAGGAGAAAATCTATGTGTTAGATTGATGGTTCAGAGAGACTTAGAAATAATATCAATAAATCTGATTAAAGCTAGAAGATGATCCTGCGGCAAGCAAATAGAAAGTCTCAAAATTAGATCAATGACCTAGATTGATTATGGAGAAGGAGATTGCAGAAGCACCAGAAAACATTAAGTCGATCTGCAGAAATGAATTTTGAGGTGATGAATGAATGAAAGGGTGTGGAAGAATGTTCTGGTTTGATATTTACATGTAGTAAATATTTCCTGCAATCCTTACAAGTGATGCCCACAAGTATGAAGAGATTATACGCCATTATTAGAAGAGTATCTGATAGTTTCAATTTTAATAATTAAATGTTCATAAACAGAATTATGATAAGTGTGATTATCATATTTGAAAGGGCATGTTTGTGAAAGGGTTTGTTTCCATAACAATACATTCGAAGGAATCATGAAGATACTTATACACAAAATATGAGTGAGAGAAGGGTCTTGGAGTCCATATCAAAAAATTAGAAACAAAGAACAGTGGGTGTGATAGAGAATAGAGGGAAAAGAAATCTAGCATATTAAAGAAAACATATTAGGGTGGCAAGGTGGTGATAGGGCATTGAACAGGCCTGCAGGGGGTTTGTTGTAAAGGAAAGTTTCCTATGGCTAGGGTTTAAGAGTCCATCAACGTACTGGGGTTGAAAGGTGGATGCAAATGCTTTTGCAAGTAAATACAAGCAAGATTCTGAGATTGGAATGGTTCATACCTTAGCCAAATGAAGGTTGATCCAAGCAGCCCTTCAATCCTCTTCTTGCTCCTCTTGCTCCTCTTGCTCCAAGAGACCTGCAAAACGAATTATACTTCCTCAAACGAATATGACCACATATAAAGAAATAATAATCAAATAAACATGAAACAATTATCTGGATAACATCATCATATGATCATAAAAAAAGATTCAATCACACATTGAACAATGATTTGGGAAGAAGAAGGACATCACATCTTTATTAATCTTGAAAACAAGTACAAGTATACCTTCTCTTCAAGTTTGGCACCTCACGAAACCTTGATCTAGTTTTGCTTCTTCTCTTCTCCAAGGAACTCAGCCTCCAAGCTTTGCAACACAAGGAGAAAGCTTCTAGGGCAAAGAGAGCCCCAATTCCTCCAGCATAATGACGCAAAGATTCAAGTCCTTTCTCATGGACCTCCCTACCTCTATTTATATGCTTAATGAAGAGTCAGGGTCGAAGACAAAGTAGTTACAACTGAAGGAGTCAGTTGCATAACTACCCAAACTACCCAAATTCCAAAATACATATTTTTTTTACATTTTCAAGACGTGTACGTGGGTTATAGAAACAACAGTCGCATACATGAGGAGGTATACATGGGTTTCAATGTAGAAAGTCACATATTTAAGGCATACACGACTATTATATATAGCAACTCATGTACGTACGCAGTTTTCCTTAAGGAAACTCGCGTACACATCAAAAAACTCATTTTTGGGGTATTTGTGTGCATTTTAAGACTTTAGTGTCTTCTGGAAAGGTTTAGCTAACAAAATATCTTTCCAACGGTGCAAAAATGAGGTCAAACAGAGTTACAGAACTCAATATATGGGTCCTCCAAGTTAGGTGTTTTTTCAGTGACTTTCAATGACTTTCATGAAGTGTCGACATGCGACGAAATCGTGGGAAAGTGGTCAGAGGAAAAGATGTGTCATTTTGAGATATAACAGATGCCCCCTAATGTATTAGGTTAGAGGGGAAGATGATAGCTGAAATACATTATAAAGGAAACAATTGAGTATGGAGAGATCAGAGAATCAAAGATCGAAAGGCTCAAACAAAGGTACCTAAAAGAGAGATAAATGTAAGAAAGAACTGATCTTTGGGACATACAAGTCCATATACAAAACATCACCATAAAGCTACTGGTAGATCCAACATATGTATAAGTGAGGAAGCTATCATGGTCGCTCAATATGCAAAAAGGCACCATATCAAATCTAAAGGAGTCATGGCCACAGATAAACAAGGTGGATCCATGCTCAACAATTGATCATAGCCACAAGAATACAAGGTGGCTCTATGTCTCAACAAAATGTCATATAAAATGTAACAAGGTCTTGTGCAACTCGGGAAATAACAAAAAATGACAATGCTACTATCAGCCCAAGGTCTTCATTCCAAACTTCCCAAAAGGTACAAATCCTAACCATGCGAATAAAGGATTTGAAGTCGAACATGGAGGAAACCATTTGATTACTGGTCAATAATGAAAAACGTTAACAAATGAGAGGGAAACCACCATTAATGAAAATGGTCCCCAAGGTACCTAGTACATTCTAACAAGTGTGAATATAAGGACTTGAATTCGAACACTTGAAGAATCCATCGAGTAGGAGACATTAAGGTATTCCCACTACCCAATAGCGAGGGAAATTTCCACTGATGACTGCAATCCCCAAGGTACTGTCATAAAACTCTAAATCTCATCCCCAAATCAAGATGTGTTGCAATTGATAGGAAGAGATCTGTTGGAAGGAAGGCATTAATACATCCTTCATCATCCAACACGAGGTAAGTCAAAGACTAATTGGATCTAGAATTGGTACTGAATTTCATGACAAGGACCGCCAAAGACATGATGTAATGAACTGATACTAGGGAATGGCCAACACAAAAGGTCAAGGAAACTGCAGAATGGCCATCAAAGGTTTAATCCTTAAACAGTGAGCACGACACAAAAAGTGACTTAGGCATATTTTGACATGAAAGAACCAACGACACAAATCTACAATGTAGGAGACATTGACAAATTCCCCATATAATTGGAAAAGAGACCAACTGGAGGAGTAAGAAACTCAATATCGGGATAAGGTCAAAATATTCGGACCCAACTGTTGATAGAATCAAAACCAATGCTTTGTTCAAGGAAACAAGACTTGTTGCCATGATATAAAAAACATGTGAATGAACTACCCTTCCCCTCTTTCTTGTAAAGGTTTAACGAGTCTAAGAAAGCAAACTCAGGACCTTCTTCATTTTTGGCAAGCTAGAAGAAGAGACAGAAGAATGCTTGATAAAGCACTTATTCGTGGATTTTACGAGCCCGAACTAGTACATGCTTGACGGTGTTTTCATATTTTAGAGAGTCTAAAAACTACAAAGAAGACTCAACGGGGGTCCTTTTTCATCCAATTTAGTCTCCTGAGGCCAAAAAAGTATAAAACAAACCACAGAAGAACTCTCTTAGCTTCCGAAGAAGTAAGGCACACCTTTTTCGTACTTAGTCAGGAAGGTTCGAAAAAGGTTAAATTACCACCTACCCAACACTCCTTCAAAATCAGCATATAGCCTGAGTTTTACGAGTGTGAAGGAAGGAAAGATCACTCAGAAATATCCATTTGATTGCGAGGAATGGGGCTTACAACAATAAACTCGATGCTTTGTTCTTTAGGGTTTAACGAGCATGACAAAGACATAAAGTACACTCATAATATTTTTCATGTTTAGGTCCAGAGCACGAACAAGATAAAACTAAGCTCATACTAGGGGTTCCTTTTCCATAAGTTTAGTCCCCCAGGTCCAGAAAAGTGATAAACCTATGCCTAAGAATACTCTTCTCAATTCTGAAGAAAAGAGAGTGTTCCTTTCTCATATTATTCCACATGGTCCGAGAAAGTGATAACCTACCACCAATGTGGATGCCCATTCACATATTTCTTAACGAGCCTGAATGGACAAGTTTACTCGGTAGTCAAGTCTATTTTGAGGAGTCAAAGTTGGGCCTAAAGAAACTCAATATCTTTCCTATGAAGTTTTAACAAGTTTGGAAAAGTCAACTCGCGACCTCCTTACTATTTTTAACAAGCTCGAAGGAGAGCAGAAAGAAATCTCTAAATGCGAGGAGACGAGTGTCATAAGTAGGTGAAACTAGTTCCAAGCGCAAGGAACAGACCTATGGATAATGCAAGGAACAAGAGCAAGGTAAAGACACTCGGGGAATGTCTCCTCAAGGTAAAGGGTGTCAAGTTGCAAAGGAAAAATGATACAAGGCTTAGCGACGATGAGAACAAAGATGAGGGCTTATACAACGAGCTAAAAGCGTGAAAGCCAACATTAGGCTCATAAGGGCGAGCAGGGCACATGAAAATGCAATTACAGCTTGAACAACAAGACAAGGCCAGTAAACAGTTGTGAATCCAACTAAAAATCCTATCTCCAAGAAACAACAACATCAGAGTCACATTCAAAAGAAAATATCTAATGCAGGTCACTTAGGAAGAAACACATGTGACTTTGCTATCTTCTACAAAAGGGAAATTCAAGGTAGAATCGACTGAAGAAGATTCTATAGAACCAAGGATTGAGGGTTTATAATTAGTAAGATTAACCTCAGAAGGAGAGCAAAAATCAACAAGGGATATAGAGTTTGCAGGAACAAACTCAGTATCACGGGAGTTGGAAAATTCATAAGAAAAATCAAACTCATCAGGATCACTGACTTGCTGTTCAAAGGAAGAGTCAAAAGACTCAACAAGACCAACATAAGAAGAAAGGTCAGGCTTACTAGGCAAATCAGGGTTAGACTTAGGCACAACTGAACCAACATCGAATAGAAGATTAGACTGTATCAAAGACTCTAGGAAGACTCCATCCCAAGGAAGGAGATCATCCGAGACAGGACACATGTCTAAACTTTCAAATGGATTGATAGAGTGGAGAGTAGGCTCCACAGTCTGTATAGGATGACTCACCTGGTTAACTGCTGGGACCAAGTCCCAAGAAGGTAAGAATGAAAATAGAGGCTGCTTCTCAGTAGAAATTGAACGCAAAGGACATAAGGCCACATATCTCACCTGTGGCGGGGGAGTGTCTATAGAAACACTAGGAATCAATAAAGGAAAGACCCGGTCTCTAGTTGGGTCAGGATAAGAATCAAGAAAATCCAACTGGTTGATAGTGACAATTTCTTCACCATGATTAAATAACATCACACAAAATAATGTTGACACCACAGCTTGCATGGCATAGACATAATCACATCCAAGGAGCATATTGAAGTCTAAGGGGTCTTCTATCACCATGAAGTCAACTAAGACGATCTTCCCACCCAAAGTAACAGGTGTTTGAGCAAGAATTCCCAAGGATATACAAGTTCTTCTATCAAACGCTAGTAACTAACTAGGAGTCAACACAAGGCTGGGGGATCCCATGCCTCGCCAAGCACAAGCAGACAAAATACTAACTAAGGCTCCTTCATCAACAATACAACAAGAAATCATGTAGGATTCAACTTTGACCTTTATCTGGAAAGGTGCATTAGAAGGAAGGCGTGGCTCAACTAGGCTATCCCAATCAAAGGAAGCAATCCGAGAGCTTGGTGGGGGTTTATCCGAAGCGAGTTTAGTGCCCCCTTGTTCAGTAATTTCTGAACTGGAAGTGAAGAAAATGTGACTAGCAAACACTTCACTCTCCAAAGGAAGAGTGGGATTGATCGATAATGGAACCGATTCAACCGCTTCATGAAAGTCACTCTCCGAAGGGAGAATGGGATTGAACAAATGTGACATTGGTTCAATCACATCAGAATCACTCACCGAAAGAAGCGTGGGATTGACCAAATCTGAGATTGGTTTGACCACTTGATCAACCAAAGGTTGAGTAGGTTGTTGAGAAACTATAGTTTGTTCAGGATAAGGAAATTCTTGAGTCTCATACCACACTCTTCGCACCTCTGCGATAGTAGGGCACCGGTGAGTAAGATGATCTCCCTCGCATAGCTTACAAGGGAACTTAAGTTTGTACTTCGAACAACCAGTTTTCTCAACGATGTCAACATGACTAGTAGTGGCTGACTATTTTCTCTCATCATGACCTACAGAGGCTGATATTTTTCCCCCAGCATGACAACCAGAGGCTGGGTGACTAGGTCCAACATGACTAAGAGAGGCTGGTTGTTGAAAAACTTCAAAATGTTTGAAAACAAGATGACCATGAAACCAAACTCTTCGCACCTCCATGATAGAAGGGCATTTATAAGTAAGGTGATCTCCCTCTGAAAGCTTACAAGGAAACTTGGGCTTGTGTTTTGAGCGGTTAGTCTTTTCAACAGTGTCAACATGACTCACAGTGGCTGACAGATTGTCTTCAACATGAACCAAAGAGGCTAAGAGACTTCCCTTAGCATGACTTGCAAAGGTTGAGATACTGGGTCCAACATGACTTGCAGAGGTTGGACGAGCATCACCAGCATGAACAATAGAGGCTGAATGGTTAGGATCAACTTTCTTTGTAGCAGTTGAGTGTGTGCCCCCAGCATGAACTTCAGAGGTTGGGTGGATGGATCCAACATGACTTGTAGAGGTTGGATGGGGAGGTTCAACTTGAACATCAAAGTTTGAACGGGTGCCCTCAGCATGAACTGCAGAGGCTGAGTGACTGGATCCAACGTGACCTAGACAAGATGGAAGGATCCCACCAGCATGATCAACAGAAGCTGGACGGTGAAGATCAACTTGACTTGCAGAGGTTGAGTGCTTAGATCCAACATGACCTGTAGAGGTTGGATAGGTGCCCCCAGCATGAACTGTAGAGGATGGGTGGTGAGGTTCAACTTGACTTTGCAGAGGTTGAATGGGTTCCCCCTTGCTTATGTGCCTTCTTCCTATTCCTCCTTCTTTTACTCCTTTTAGACTACTGGTTACTAGTATCAATACTTTCACCGCATGAGGTAGGAGGAGGAGAATCAACTACAGGTGAAGGGGAAGTAGTGTTTTGATTCGCTTGATATAAGGAGATTTTGAGAAGCACTAGGATCATTCAGGACAGTTGGAGTGGAAAACAACCACACCGGTAGCCCTAGGGTGAGTCTAGGTAGATTCAGGGTGGCCATCAAGGGGACACCAACATTCTCCGTGAGAGGAATAGTACAAGGAGTTCCTCGCATGGGGATCTCTTGGTTGGTGTTCAAAGGGGTGTTAGACATAGTTTCAAATAAGGAGACAAAGTCTAAGGTAAATAGGAAACCAAAAGTACCAAGCACACTCCTGAAGGCAGACTAAGTATAGACAAACCACATAGCACTCACTAAAAAATTCCTAAAGCCAAACAGACAAACAGGTATAAGATACGATTTCCAAAAGAAATCTGATAGACAGTTACTTGGTGTCCCTATAGATGTTCTTAGGCACAAGCGAAGGAATCACCCACCGCCCTCCCACACCTTCTACCAGGGTTACCTTCCAAGCCTGTCCAAGGTCAACCAGAAATAGCCTTCCAGTGTACCTGTGTATGAACCCTAGATGTCAAAGAGACTAAAGGCTACCTTAACTATATTGATAGTCTGGGGGGACAGTCACAAGGCTGGTTTGTATGCATGTGCATGGTAGCAAAGCCCGAAACCCTGTCTAAGACAGAATCCCCAGATGCGCAAAAAATTTGCTCTACACTTTGACAAGGAATCGGAGGGTTATCTCCTCAGTCCAAGCCTCCACGCGACCTCGTGCTTAACTCCCATTTGAGAGGAGCTTCCCACATACAATCAACATAGAAAAGGGTTTACCTAGTGATTGGCCAACTACATCTGAATTTAAACACTTGTGGGGAGTTTAAACTCCCTATCCCACAAGTCTCGCCTAAGCTAGTTGGTGTATGACCCTATAAAATAAAACTTACTACTAATTTTTAAATTATATCATTTATTTTAAGGGTTGTTTTTAGTCAGAGGGTAAATGGCATGAAACTTATGTGGTGTTTTGACTCAAAATTGAAACAAAATGACTAAGCAAAGAGAAATGAAATGCAACAAGCAAAAAGCATTCTCTTTATTTTTCAAATAGAAATTTGAAAGCCACAAAAGAACAAATTCTTTTTATTTTTTCAAAAATAATGACATGCAGTGTATTAAAGACAAAACCCTAATCTACATGTATATTAAACAAGTATATTCTCTTTTTATTTTTCTTTTATAAATTTAAAAGAAAAAACAATCTATCAACTAATGCAAGCAAGTACTGTAAGCAAAGCAAATAGACAACTACTCTACACCCCATAAACAAACCCTAGGTTTCCCTAAAGTTGGATATCAACCTCTCTTGAAAAGAAGGCTCACAAAGGTAAACAAGCCAACAAATTTGGAATGAAGAAACCGAGCAATAAGACTAACATAAACAAAATTTAAGAAGTCCCAAGTATCAATCTAAACCTACAAACAGAGGTTGCTCAGTACCTTCTCCAACAAGGTCAAGCCAAAGAAGGAGGTGGGGGGAAAAGCAACAAAAAAAAGTTCAAAGAATTGAAAGAGACTTACAAGATAGACAAAGAGCACCTAACAGAGATAAAACAACCCCTCAGGAGTCATGCACATGAAGAGGACCCTTGAAGACCCTACAAACAACCCTCAAATCACCCAAAAACCCTAAAAAAAGATGAAAGAACACAAATTTTGGTGCATATGCGGGTTGCATTAAGGAAGGATGCATATGACATGCAGGTGGAAGGTAGTGCAAGTCACGTATACAACACGTACACGTGACTATTTATCCTAAAAGTCACGTATGGATGACAAAAATCACAAAAAGGGTAAAAAACAGACCTAGGAAGGTAGGAAAGGTGTTCCAACAGACTCAAAAGGTGTTCCTAACTTTTAAGAAGGACCTGAAACTTTACAAAAGGATGAAATAAAGACAAAGAAACCCCAAACAGACAAGGCTCTCCCCAGTGGATTCACCAGTTCTATTGTAAAGGAAAGTTTCCTATGGCTAGGTTTTAAGAGGCCATCAACGTACTGGGGTTGAAAGGTGGATGCAAATGGTTCTGCAAGTAAATATAAGCAAGATTATGAGATTGGAATGGTTCATACCTTAGCCAAATGAAGGTGTTGAGGCCTGGAAATTCACAGGAGACAACAGTAAGGGATTCTCCCCAATCAATGTTCCCAACTAGCCCGTTGACTGTTTGGTATAGGGAATCCATCCGGTTTACGGTCCAGCTACCGTAGGTCAAAGTAACAAACAAGGGTTTTACCGGTTGCAGCCCGGTCCACCATAATTTGTATTTTTGACTTAAAGAAATGATATGCAAGTGCCTAACTAAATGCAGGGCGATCAAGATGCAGGGAGCGGTCACAAAGTGATGCGCAGGTTCTTACCTCTCGTCTTTTGCTCGCGAGCAACCAAACCAAAAAAACAAAAAGAAATAAACTAACTATCTAAACTATTCCTAGGGAGAAAGATTATCATTCCGAATGAGCAATACATTTTCACATACATTAAAAAGAAACACAGATAGCTGATACTTCTTCTAAAGTACATGAACGCTTACAGATATTTAAATAACCAGATAGCCGATCATTTTATAACAACATTTATTGCTCACAGTGAAAAAATATCCCAGAAACTACTGAAGAACATTTAACCAGAACATAGGTTCAAAACATTAAATACTCTTACAGTAAATGAAACACAGCTGAAAAAGAAATAGTTCCTCTTCAACATTATTCATTGAGTTGCATTGATACATTCCACTTTACACTCTCTCCGATAGACAAAATTGTAGTTTCCTTTGCAAAACGAAGTAGTTCCTCTTACAAGCAAACATGTACAAAATTTTCCAGGGGAAAAAGCCCCATTTCAGTCCTACTTCCAAATATTTAAACTACAACTCTTGCCCCTTGGGCTGCCTCTCAGCGTGTGACTCTCCAGCATCTTCAACGTTTCAGCTTCCTCTTCTGGACGCTGCGTTTTCCCAATCATTCTCTATGAGCATTTATCTTCTGACCAGTAACTGATGAGTCTTCCTCGTCGGTGCCTCTGTCATTCGTTTGTTTTGTCCTTTCCTCCACTCTAGGTTGCTTCAGCGATCTATGGGATTCCTCCTGCAGACAACTTTGGTGCATTATTTATTTACCTGATATCTTAAGCACTTAAGCTTTCTAATCATAATGATAAGTCCACAAGAAGCCAGCCTGGTTCATCCGGGCGAGTACTCGCTTGAGCCTGGGGCGGAAAAATTATAAATCGGCGGTCGGCAAGCTTATGCATCGGACGGGACAAGACTTCAGGGGTCGCAACAGCGGAGGAGTACAAGGACCGGGTGCTCAAAAACACGGGCGAAAAGGTGAGAATCGGACATCGAGGGGAAGAGTGCTTCGGGAACCAGGAAGGGTGGCTCATCCGCAACGGCGGACGGAACAATGGCCGGAGACAGGCGACAAGATGGAAAACTTAGTTCGGGCGGGGGAAGACAAGGTCGGACGTCAGATGATACTTGAATCGGAAGCCAACTATCTCCTCCCGGCCGCAACGGCGGGCGAGTGGAAACTTATGGACAAGCGATTTAAACCAAACGAATCAGGCGTCGGATGGATCATACTTCGGGAGAAAAAAAATTGATCTAGGAGCCGCAATGGCGGATGAGATGGAACTTTGCAGCTTCCGATCTAACAAAAGAGGCCCGATTTATAGAAAAACTCGAGGATTCAAACCGCTTTAAAGCTCAGGCACAGCTAGGTTCGCTCCTTCATAGAAAGGAAACTCAAAAGAACAAAGTTTTTCCTTCTCTTCAGCCAGTAAAATAGACACTCATGACTCAGACCAAAAATAACGAGGCACATATAAACCTACGGACATCTATTTTCAAAGTGCAACGAAAAAAGATATGCCAGAGAGGATCAAGCTTTTAACAATCACCAAGCAAAAAATTGATGAGGAGGGGCCCAGAGTTTAATTAAAAAATTAAAATCAGGGAGAAAAAGTTGCGGGAGCAACAACTGGCGATTCCCTGGTGAACCTAGATCTCTGGGTGATTTCTCTTCGAACAGCAGACTGTTCCGCAAAAACACATCCATTGAACTCTTCCAGCTATACAGATTTCTCAATAACAGAAGTGTGTACCTTAATCATTGATTCTAGTCCAATGTGGGAGGTGGAAACCAAGACTTTCAAGTCCGGATAACTCTGCTGAGGCCAAAAATGAGTTCATTATTAATTTGCTTTCAGGTGGCTGATAGCATTTGACACCATAGGATTGTAGCAGGTGATGAGCAGAAATGTTCATTTGTTCCTCATTCCCATGCCATTTTAGCAGCTTTTGTGCTTTTGGACTTTTTTCCCCTTTCATATGAGTCTTAATGCGTGCCTTTCTTACTGAATTTAAATTCAGGATCCTCTATCCCATAGTGCCCTTTTGTGTGAGTGGTGTGCTTAATGTTTCAACTCAAGGGAAGAGAGGATACTTCGGCAATTTAGTACTTATGATTCAGCTTTTGCTTTGATGCATGGTGTCTTCATAGGAATTCTGACTCTTATCAGCCTTTTGGCATTTGTTTCCTGGCATGGGATCATTTATATTTAACACTCTGTTCATCTTGCTCTTCTCCATGGGTCCCCTGTTATCGCCCCTTAGACTTTTAAGTGTAAAGTGGACGGAGCCTCAACATAGTATTCTAGACTCTTTGGATCCGGTTTATCTTGTAGGGATTTAAGCAGGACTTCAATACACACAGAGATTTCGAGAAAACTATTAGACTGGAAGAAATTCACATAGCAACGCACAGTATGACTACTCAGAAAGTCTACCATTCCCAGAGATTTTGGTGTCCCCCAACTAACCACGAGTTACGCCCCTTTATTGAAACCAAAAGACTTAAATTAAACCAAAAGAAAACATGACTCAAAAAGCAAACAAACAGCTTATTTATGTACAAAAACAGAAAAACTCAAAGAAACTTCAAGAAAAGTAAGGCTTGAGAACCAAACCGTTAACTGGCAAGTTCTCTTCCCATCCCTGTAAATCTTGTAGCATAAAAGTAGCAGGGCCAAGTTTTGCTGTGATTTGAAACGGGCCTACCCACAACTACTGGAATTTGGTATGCTTTCCTTTTTCATCGTGGGGGTGGTCCCACTTAAGGACTAAGTCTCCTACTTCAAAGTCCTTTTTCCCAGCTTTATGTTTGTCAAACCATCTTTTGACTACCTCCTGCTGTTGTTTGAAACGTTCTCTAGCCTTGGATTTGGCTTCTTCTACTTTTAGGAGATTATATATTCTTATTTGCATAACCTCATCATCCGACCCCCTAGACTCTTGAGCTAGTATGGAAGACGGTAGCAGAATATTGGGAGGCAGGATGGCTTCCTTTCCATACACAAGGGTATAGGGTGACACTCCTACTGCAGACTTGGGGGTAACTCTGTTAGCCCACAGGGCGTTTGGTAAGGCTGAGTGCCAACTTCGCTAGTTTTCTATGACAGTCTTCTTCAGGATTCTAATGAGGTTCTTATTGGAGGATTAAGCTAGGCCATTCCCTTGCGGATAGTAGTTAGCAGAGTAATGTAATTTTATCCCTTTCTCATGAGCAAATGCAGTCAATTTAATGGATGAAAAGTATTTAGCATTATCAAAGACTAACGAAACTGGAACTCCAAACCTGGTCATGATATGATCTTGTAAGAAGCTAATGACTTCATCTTCGTTTATCTTGCACAATGGGATAGCCTCGACCCAGCGAGTGAAATAATCAGTTGCAGTAAGAATATACTTGTGCAGCAAGGAAGAATTTGGCTTTATTTCTCCAATGACATCTATTCCCCATTGTTCAAAAGGATCTGTGATCATTACCAGCTTTAGAGGTGCTGCTGCTCTAGGTTGTCTTCCACCACATCTTTGGAAAGTATCACATTTTCTGACGTGTGCATGTGCATCCCTGAAAAGTGTTGGCCAGTAGTAACCGGCTCTGAGAACCTTGTGGGCTGTAGTGTCCCCTGAATAATGTCCCCCAGCCGGGCCATCGTGCAATTCAGACATTACTTTCTCAGCATCTTCTTTCTCCAAGCATCTCAGGAGGACTCCATCATAGTTTTTTCTGAACAATACGCCTTCTACGATTTGATAGGAAGCTGATTTCAGACGCAGAGCTCTTCTTTGTTTGGAACTCCAATGTTCCGGTAACACCCCTGACTGCAAGTAATGCACAAGATCTCTATACCACGATTCAGGAGCTGTGAATAAAGGGCAAACATCCGTTACATGCAAATCAGCTTCATCTTTCCATGCTTGTTCTTCATTGTTTGTCTTCCCAGTCATCAATTTGCATAACCCTTGACCTTTTACTATAGTAGCTGGCTTGAATTCAAGATCGTATTCTTGAAGCGTTGTTACCCAGTTGCCCCTTCTTTCTCCTAATTCTTTTTGAAAGAGAAGGGATCTTAGAGCTGGGTAAGGGACTATTACCTTGGTACGATTTTTTAGTATATAAGGCCTGAATTGCTTTACTGCCTTAAATACTGCGTATGCCTGCTTATCAATGGCTGGGTAGTTTAATTCAGCCCCTTGTAGCCCGGTGCTCATAAAATAAATTGGGAATTCATCACCCCCATCTTCCTTTTGCGTAAGTATGGCTGCCAATGAATCATCGGACGCAAATGTATACACAATGAAGTCCTTGTCAAAGTCTGGACTTTTCAGAGAAGGCGCATGTGCAACAACAGTCTTGATTTTACTGAAAGCCTCCTTTTCAGTCTCAGTCCACTTAAACTGTGCGTTTTGCTTAACCATCTGCTGTAGTGGTTTAACAGTCTGGGCAAAATCAGGCACAAACCTACGCATGAAATTTATCGTTCCCATGAAGGATTGCATCCCTTTTTTATTATGGGGCATGGGGATTTGTTCAATGGCCTTAATTATTTCTGGGTCTATAGATATACCTCTCTTTGAAACTATATGCCCCAGTAACTTGCCTTCTATGACTGCGAATACGCACTTCTTAGGATTTAGGGAAATGCCATACTTCCAACAGCGCTCGAAAATTTGCTTTAGGTGGAACGTGTGCTCCCCTCTTTTCTTTGAAAATATTGTTATGTCATCAAGGTAGACCACCACACTTCGCCCAATCAGTCCGTGGAAAGCTATGTCCATAGCTCTCTGAAATGTCGCGCCAGCATTAATTAGGCCAAAAGGCATTCTTCTATATGCGAAAGTTCCCCATTTAGTTCTGAATGTTGTCTTCAATCTATCTTCCTCAGCTACTAACACTTGGTTGTAGCCCGAGAATCCGTCTAACAATGAAAACAATTCAGAACCAGAAACCATTTGTAGCAGTTGCTCCATGGGAGGCACCGGATAATTGTCTTTGTCTGATGCGCGGTTTAAGTTTCTGAAGTCGACGCACAATCTGATTTCTCCCGACTTTTTTCTGACTGGCACCAAATTTGACACCCATTTTGAATGCCGGACTTTAAAAATAATCCTAGCATCTAACAATTTCTTCACTTCGCTCTGGATTAGTGGTTCCAGCTTTGGGTGCATCTTCCTCAGCGGCTGCTGATATGGCTTGACGCCTACTTTAATAGGAATGATATGTTTGATGATATTAGTGTCATAGGTTTTTAAATCTGCATACGTCCATGCAAAGGCATCTTTGTACTGCTTAAACAAACTGAGGAACTTGTCTCTTTCTGCTGGTGAACAACACTTGCCGAGGTTCACGAACTTAGGCTCCGTTTCAGTCCCTAAATTTATTAGCTCGAACTGTAGAGTTGAGCTGTGCGTCTTCACATTAGCGGGTCTTCTAAATTTCTCGTTCAAGTCAAACATCTTCTCTAACGTCCTGAGCCCTTTGGGAATGAAATTGTCATATTTCATTTCAGCCTGATGTTCCTCATCGTCGATAATGGCTCCTTTAAAAACTTCCTCGTTTGTCAAGCATTCAATTATTTGCTGATCATCGTCAAATACTCGCAAGTTGGTGATCATGTCGGGAACTGATGGCCTGAAAAGTAATTCAATAGAGCATTTGTTATTAGTGGGAACCAATCTGGCGGCTGATGTAGCTAGAAGATCAGCGGCTGCATTTTTTATTCTTGGGATTGAAATAATGTTAAATGCATGAAATTTTTTAAGCAAATCCCATACCTCGTTTTGGTAAGCTTTCAAATGAGGGGAAACACAGTGTATCTGATTTCTTATTTGCTTTACAACTATTTCTGAGTCCCCAAAAACTTTTAAATTACTAACCTGTAGCTCAATTGCTTTCTTGAGTCCCTGCAGCAGTGCTTCATTCTCAGCTGTATTGTTAGTACACTCAAACTCTAGTCTACAGGACAGGAAGTGTTTATTTTTTTGTGGATCAATAAGGACGCAGCCGGCCCCTGACCCCTCTAATGTTTTCGATCCGTAAAAAAATAAAGTCCAAAAAACATTATCTACTGAAAAACAATCTACTCCTACTACTAAATCTACTATTTTACAGTCAATATCATCAGCCTGAGAAAAATGAAGAAGATCAGGCTGGGTGTCAGATGTGTCGCTGGCCTCTTCCACTTGATAATTCCCCGATTCCAGCTCGAGAAAATATTTTCCCAATACAGATTCAACTGGTACATTCTTCCCATCCAATTGAGTGACATTGTACTTCATGTGAGGTTCTCTCAAAACCTTGATCTGATTAGGAGTCCCTTTGTGCGGCAACCAAAGATGTGACCAATCTGTGGCGAAATACCCATTTAATTTGGCTGACCAATCTCTGCTCAGGAACAGGCCGTAAGCATCTGGTATGTCAGCCACTACAATGTTAATAACTTGGCACACTCTGTCATCGGACGCCAAGCAGATTAGAACGTCTTCCATCTCACCAACTACCTTGACGTCTGTCCTATCCAACTGCACCACCCTCCACGTGGTTGGCTTAGGCTGCCCATTTATTTTCTTACATACTGATATGGGCATGACATTAATTGATGCCCCTGAGTCCGCTAGACAATTGTGCACGTTATGATTAAAAATTTCAAACGTCAAGAAGAAAGGTGGATGTTTAGTTTTAGACTTACCTCCAATGCTAGCTTCCCCAATTTCTTCTTCCTCCCGAGGTTGATTGTCAGCGGGCATCTTTTATTCTGATGTTTCCAGTGCTTTCAACAACCTTTCTTTCTGTTGAGGTACTTTGCACATTTCAAACAGCGGGACATTTTCCTTTATCTTCTTTAGATCTTCGACAATGTCATATTCGATTAGTTGTCTAGTGGACTGATATTTATCAGCACTCACATTCTCTTCGTTTGGCTTAGGCAGCGTTCTGTTTTGCTTCGGATCCTGGCTAATAATGGTAAATTTTGGAATCTGATCAGCCAATGATTTGTCTTGAAATTTATTTTTTATATTTCTTTGCAGCCTTCGAATCTTTGGGAGCAGAATACTGTCATCACTAACCGCCCCTTTGCTCCTAGTTGTCACGTTAGCCTCCTTGATATCTTTGCGTCCCTGGGTATTTTCCTCCTCTGCATTGAGTAAGGAGACAGAATTCCATAATGCCATGGTCTCGTCCTCCTGCCCTTTTGTAGAAGTGGAAGCAACATTTTCGTTCTTTTCATCTTCATCTTCCTCCGTTAATCTTGAATCCAACATCTGATTCATGACCAATGTCATTGAATTTATCCATTGCGGACAGTTCTTTTCGGAATGAGGCTGTTGATGAAAAGTACAGAAATTTTCCATCCCTATCTCTATCAGATTCATGGATGCGGTTTTTTGAGGAGGAGGTTGGGTCTGATTGCCATCCTCCCTTTTCTTATAATATGGCCTGAAGAACTTTTGTGCTTCTTTTTCCTTTTCTAAGTCTATGATCTTATTGGACAAATTTTGCATCATTTTAGCCATGCTTTCATAGTCTGGTGTCTTTTCTTCTTTAGGCTTGGTGAACAATAAGATTTTTCTTCCCGCACCTTTCTCTCCTGATTGTTCCGGATAGTCCTCCACAATTTCTCTTTCTGCTTCCACCACTTCTGCCTCTTCATAGGTCTCTGTTAAGGTAGGCTTGGCCCTACCTTTTGGAAACATGGCTAAATCAGGACCCAAAGCTGAAGTATAGTATTCGATCAGTACTTTGTCTGAAGGCTTATCTGTTTCAGAGAAATTTTTAAGATATGCTGCAAACCTTTGTGTGAAGCTGTGCATTTTTTCCTTTTTCTCTTTCTTTAATGCACACAGTCCTTTCATGAGGGCAGCGTGAGTCTTTTGGACTGCGTACTTACTCCTAAACATTCTCTCGAAGGTATCCCAGTCTGGGATAGAGTTAGCGGGCAATCCAAAATACCACGAGGTCGTAGCTCCTTTGAGGGTGTGCGGGAATAGTCTACACACTACATCTTCGTGTTCCCCAGCCCTCAGACCTTCTATTGCCAAGTAGAAACTCTGTAGGTGGTCATCCACTAGGATTTTCTCATTTGGATCAAATTTGGGCAGTAGCTTCTCAAAGGCTTGAGGTAGGTCATGCAAAGGTGGGGTCAGATTTAGAGGTGATCTAGCTTTCAAAGCTGGCGGTGCATTTGGTGGATTAGGTGGATTCGGTGGATTTGCGTTAACGCCGGCCATGAGTTGAGGCGGAGAGTGAGGGGGTGAACCAACAAGAGAGTGAGGACGTGAACCAACCGAGGTGTGAACAGGAGAACTGTAAGGAGTGTCTGGGCCTACTTGGTTCAAAGGCAATTCAACCTCCTGTATGGCAGTTTCCACAAGTTCTTCCCAGTCTCCAACCAACACTGAATCTTCAATTAGAGGACGGTCTTTCTTCTTGTACTCTCTTCTAGGCAATTCATGGATAATAGGCAACCCTCCAATCTTCTTTACATAAGCACGGGTATGTCTTCTCAGATCATTAACAATTTCATTGCGAACAGGATATAGATGTTCTCTATTTTCTTCTTCCGGAATTGAATTATGTGGTCCACTACTTTCAGAACTGTAACCAGCGGAATAATCTCGGTAAAACGGGTTTCCTCGGCCAGCCATGCACTGGCAGCCCTCCTTCTAGCGCCAAAACTGTTGAGGCCTGGAAATTCGCAGGTGACAACAGTAAGGGATTCTCCCCAATCAACGTTCCCAACTATCCCATTGACTGTTTGGTATAGGGAATCTGTCCAGTTTACGGTCTGGCTACCGTAGGTCAATGTAACAAAAAAGGGTTTTACCGGTTACGGCCCGGTCCACCGGAATTTGTATTTTTGACTTAAAGAAATGATATGCAAGTGCCTAACTAAATGCAGGGCAATCAAGATGCAGGGAGTAGTCACAAAGTGATGCGCAGGTTCTTACCTCTCATCTTTTGCTCGCGAGCAACCAAACCAAAAAAACAAAAAGAAATAAACTAACTATCTAAACTATCCCTAGGGAGCAAGATTATCATTCCGAATGAGCAATACATTTTTACATACATTAAAAAGAAACACAGATAGCTGATACTTCTTCTAAAGTACATGAACGCTTACAAATATTTAAATAGCCAGATAGCCGATCATTTTATAACAACATTTATTGCTCACAGTGAAAAAATATCCCAGAAACTACTGAAGAACATTTAACCAGAACATAGGTTCAGAACATTAAATACTCTTACAGTAAATGAAACACAGCTGAAAATGAAATAGTTCCTCTTCAACATTATTCATTGAGTTGCATTGATACATTCCACTTTACACTCTCTCCGATAGACAAAATTGCAGTTTCCTTTGCAAAACGAAGTAGTTCCTCTTACAAGCAAACATGTACAAAATTTTCCAGGGGAAAAAGCCCCATTTCAGTCCTACTTCCAAATATTTAAACTACAACTCTTGCCCCTTGGGCTGCCTCTCAGCGTGTGACTCTCCAGCATCTTCAACGTTTCATCTTCCTCTTTTGGCCGCTGCGTTTTCCCAATCATTCTCTATGAGCGTTTATCTTCTGACCAGTAACTGATGAGTCTTCCTCGTCGGTGCCTCTGTCATTCGTTTGTTTTGTCCTTTCCTCCGCTCTAGGTTGCTTCAGCGATCTATGGGATTCCTCCTGCAGGAAACTTTGGTGCATTATTTATTTACCTGAGATCTTAAGCACTTAAGCTTTCTAATCAGAATGATAAGTCCACAAGAAGCCAGCCTGGTTCATCCGGGTGAGTACTCGCTTGAGCCTGGGGCGGAAAAATTATAAATCAGGGGTCGGCAAGCTTATGCATCGGACGGGACAAGACTTCAGGGGTCGCAACGGCGGAGGAGTACAAGGACCGGGTGCTTGAAAACACGGGCGAAAAGGTGAGAATCAGACGTCGGGGGGAAGAGTGCTTCGGGAACCAGGAAGGGTGGCTCATCCGCAACGGCGGACGGAACAATGGC
>LPNX010685414.1:988386-1044681 GCA_001517045.1 Pseudotsuga menziesii
CAGAAGGTTGATCCAAGCATCCCTTCAATCCTCTTCTTGCTCCTCTTGCTCCTCTTGCTCCAAGAGACCTGCAAAATGAATTATACCTTCCTCAAACCAATATGACCACATATAAAGAAATTATAATCAAATAAACATGAAACAATGGTATGAATAACATCATCATATGATCATAAAAAAAATTCAATCACACATTGAACAATGATTTGGGAAGAAGAAGGACATCACATCTTTATTAATCTTGAAAACAAGAACAAGTATACCTTCTCTTCAAGTTCGACACCTCACGAAACCTTGATCTGGTTTTGCTCCTTCTCTTCTCCAAGGAACTCAACCTCCAAGCTCTGCAACACAAGGAGAAAACTTCTAGGGAAAATATGTGGGCAAAGAGAGTCCTAATTCCTCCAGCATAATGATGCAAAGATTCAAGTCCCCTCTCATGCACCTCCCTACGTCTATTTCTATGCTTAATGAAGAGTTAGGGTCGAAGACAAAGTAGTTGCAACTGGAGTCAGTTGCATAACTACCCAAACTACCCAAATTTCAAAATACATTTTTTTTTGGACATTTTCAGGAGGTGTACGCGGGTTGCATAAACAAGAGTCACATACACGAGGAGGTATACGTAGGTTGCAATGTATAAAGTCACGTATTTAAGGCATACGTGACTATTATATATAGCAACTCACATGCGTACGTGGGTTTCCTTAAGGAAACTCGCGTACACATCAAAAAACTCATTTTTAGGGTATTTTTGGGCATTTTCAGACTTTGGTGTCTACTGGAAAGGTTTAGCTAACAAAAATATATTTCCAACAGTGCAAAAATGAGGTCAAATGAAGTTACAAAACTCAGGATATGGGTCCTCCAAGTTAGGTGTTTTTTTAGTGACTTTCATGAAGTGTCTTCATGGAAGTGTCCACATGCGACGAAATCATGGGAAAGTGGTCACAGGAAGAGATGTGTCATTTTGAGCTATAACAAGGTTGTTTCCTCCTTCCACTAGAAGCTGGTAAATGGGGTGTAGGGAAATCCTTTTAGCTGTAGCTGACAAAACAAGGTGTCGTAGAATCCTTTCAGTAGAAGCTGATAAACCAAGGGGTCATAGCCTCATTCTAGTGGTAGATGATAAATAGTTTGTCATAGCATCCTTTCAGTAGAAGCTGATACATCAAGGGGTCGTATCCTCCTTCTAGTGGTAGTTGGTAAATAGGGTGTCGTAGAATCCTTTCAATAGTAGTTGATAAACTAGGGGATCGTAGCCTCCTTCCAGTGGTTGCTGGTAAATAGGGTGTAATATCATCCTTGTCTGTAGCAGTAGAAAAAACTATTTGTAAATAAAAATTTTGCAATAATAGGACGTCTTGGTGGTTTACCCTATTGGGATTCCACGTTAAAATTGTGTTTTGTGTATTCTTGTTGTTATGTGTTTTTAAATGATAGATTTAAAAAGTGGTTAAAATAGTAAAAAGATAACAATACTCTTTCATGCCCCCCTCTCAGTATTGACCAATAAACCAACAAATACCTAGAGTATAAAACTCAGGATTAAGAGGTCTGACATTCCCCCCTTTAATCCAAAAGTTTTATATTTACAAAATCCAAGTTAATCTCTGAACTTAGTGAACTTTTATTCTACCAAGTGGCTTGGTAAAATATCTGAATTTGGAACTTGTTGCACCTGGAAATTCCACACTGCCCGTCAGCCTTTTTGGAAATTCCTCATTAATCATTTGCCTTCTGAGAGGAAACCTGAATTGAGATAACTTGGATGTCTTTTTTCCATATCTTAAAGGGTCGATGCCTTACCTCTTTTTACACATAGCACGGATGTTGCTTCTCACAGTGGAGTAAAGAGCGTTGTTTCCATTTTGCTTTGGTAAAAACCTAGGTCGGTGCACCTGTCCTTTCTACCAAGAGCGCGGATGGTCGAAAATGGGAAAAAAGAATTTTCTAGAAGATTCCATGCGGAAGCCCTCATGGAGTTAGTTCCTACATGCTTAGGAGAGGTGGTATTCGCTTCCCTCACCTGTAGGGATCACATTCTATCCATTCCCCCATGTTAATATCATGGTTTTGGGCCTATAAATGAAGCCTTCATGATGTGAGTGAGGGAGGCCAAGAAAAGTACCCTTATGCTGTTGGATTGAAGTGTGAATTAGAGGCAAAGTAGAGCTAACTTGTGTGTGGATAGATCTTCATAGTCATAGAATATTGTAGATGTTCTTGTAAAGATCGAATCCATCGACATCAAGGATTTTTGGTTGTACTTCTATCTCTTTCATAATTAATACAAATACATTCTCCTTTCCTATATTTGATGTATTGATCTTAATTAGATATTATTAGACTCCTTGATCACTGATATAAATAATCAATTTATTTGATGCTCTCATCTATTTTTTTTGTCTTTTGATCTTCTTTGCAGGTATTGAACCATTGCAAGGGCTTTCGGAGAAAAGTCAAAGAGATCTAGGGTTGAGGTATATTGTGTTTCATGACATTTAATTTGATTATTTAAGGAAAGGATTTGGTGCTATTCTTGTGACTTACAGTGCATAGGGACAAACAATGTTCGCACTGATTGAGAATTCCTGATAACAAAATTGGCAACCATACTGGGGAAGCTTAATCTAGTCAGATTTGGGGAAGATCTAGTTAGATTTGGTGTAGATCCAGTTAGATCTACAAACTTCGGTAACCATTCCATCTATGAAGGTTATTCTCTCTCCTTTTAGTCATTTCAGTTAACAAGGTAAGCCTTTCATCTTGCTTTTCTAATTATTTCCCTTTTTTGAGTAGTTTTCACCCCTTTCAGTCCAACTTAGTCTTTTCTAGTTTCTTCTGCAAACCTTTGGCCTTTCATTCTACTGTTCCGGTGACACACCTCTCTTTAGCTAACAGAGCGTCGATCTCCTTAGGGTGCATTTCATCTTTTTCCCAAGTGTGTCGATAGTGCCTTGACAGAGTGTCGAAAATGCTAGTGTGCATAAGTTAGAAAGCACCAATTCAACTTACGACACTCTGGTGCAAACCTCTTCAGTGCGCCGAGGTAGGCCTTCAAAAATTGCCTGTAATTTTTTTTAAAATTTTGGTTGAAAAAGTTATTTTTCAAACTTGTTTGGACTACTTGTTTCTCTGAATATTTTCCTTTGTTTTGCTTGTTTGCTTGCTACCTGAATTTAATGGTTTTTGTGAATCTGATTCTCTCTTTTGAGCTTAGTTTCAAAAGTCGTTATCTTCTTCATTTTCATAAAGGAAAGTGGAAAATAGTTCAGTTTTGGCTTTTTTGAGAAAGTGTCTGAAAAGTTTTGCTTTGAAAAGAAAGCCTATAGCCTCTTTTTAGAGTTATTTTTCCTTTAAAAACTACTTTGTGTGCCTCATATTTTCTAGAAAAATAAAAAAAGAATCATATTAATTTCCTCTTGGTTATGCTTAATAAAATTTCATTTTCATTGGCATGACTGATTTAGAAGAATAGGTCTTTTTGACATTGTAGCAAAAATTAATTTTGCATGCACGTTAGAGGCTCAATTTTCTTTTCGTACATTTCACAGACTTTTGAGTGCTTGTTTGAAAAAGATTTGTGTTTCAAAGAATTATATTTTTCATCTCTTGATTAAGATCTTGTTTTGATTGCTGAAAGTGGCATTTTTTGGTGTGTTTTTTGAAAGAAAAGAGAAGGTCTCTTCCTTCCCCTAATTAGGTCTCATCGAAGTCAAAGAAGTGCTTTTGCATATAGATTTAATTTGCATTATTGGAGACAAAACCTCACAAACATTCACCTAATCATTCAGATAAAAGTAATGGTAGCTTTAGGTTAAAATTGTATAGAAAGTTGAGTGATAAGTTAGTGATTTTTTAAGGGCATCGTAAAACGTAGCAGCTATCGTCAATTTGTCTGCACAACAACTCGAGACTCATACGGTTCTTCCATGTAGCGTTCGTATATAGAACGGCCTTTCATGTACCCTTGAGGTATACAGAAAGGTACTTCACATACTTGATTGTATATCAAAAGGCCCCTTGTGAATGGTTGTGCATTAGACAACACTACTACCGATTTGAGCTCCCATGTACCTTGCGTATATCGGGAGACCCAACTAGGATTCCTTATCCAACCGAGAAAAATCCTTTGCCATCTTGTTTGGAGCAATACACCAAAAAAAGCATTCTAGGAGATTACTACACATGTGCCCTTGAGGTATATCGTGAGTTGTACCTTCTTGACAATCTTGGTGAGAGACTGACTATTCTGAAACCATCCTATCACTTAAGACTTCTTGCGACCTTTAGCTCTGTGTAGGTTTGTTTGTGTGATTTTCCTCCTTTTTTGACATAGATTAGAAGAATTTCGGCCACCACCATGGCTGAGAAACTTGCGAGGCGTCAATCCTGTAGGCTACAGGGTTTACCTTCTAAATTTCCTCCAGCCGTGGAAGGAAAAATAGGGTTAACCATGGAACGACCAGCTTCGGTTGAAGCTCATATGGAAACCACTCCACCTACTGAACCTAGAGAAGAGTTATCGGTTTATAACAACCCTTTGGTCCAGTTGACTCTTGAAGCTAACACATCCTTTTAGTTTCCAACGGAGGGTCGACCTGGCTCATCTGACTGGATTAGTAATCATCCTCCTGATGAAATTACAGGGGCAGAATCTAGCCCAAATGCTCCTGCCTGGAGAACATCCCTAGGACAAACTATTGCTGGATACGAAATTGCTACCACTGAATTGGATCCTAATATACTTGCTCCTTTGATAATGAGATTTCAAAATGCTCCTTTAAACAAAGAAATTTCCCGAGAATATTTTGAGCGTATGTGCAGGCAATGTGCACAGGCTAAAGAACTTAAAAAGAGAGGTACTTCTCCTCATCCCAACCCTTCAAGAACCACCCCACCTGGATATTGTGCCCTTTCATCACCACATGTAGCTCAACTTCTGGAATTACCAATTCAAAATTTGGTTACGCAGAACCCAGTTTCCACCCCATCTCTTGGTCATAATCCGATTCAGACACCCTCTCCCAGTTAGAATTACCCATCTATTCCAAACTCTCCAAAAGCTACTGCACCTGGGGGGAAACCCTAGTTCAAACTTCATTGCCTACTGGAGGGACTATTTCTAGCATGGGGAAAAACTTACCTGCTGGACCACCAACAGCAAACCACCCTCCTCCCAGTTCCACTATGGTTGTTCTTCCTTCCTAATAAGGAGGGCCCTCATGGGTCCAACCTACCGTTACTTTGATTTCTTGGGGATATACATATCCCGGGAATAACCCCCCTGATTCAATCAAATTATCAACCTATTACCCCAAGGGGAGCCTATCCTAGATTTCCCTACCATGGAAATTCCTTTGTACCATGGGGACAATAGAATTGGTCCAATGTTTCATCTTATGGAGGAGTTTATGTCCCTACCGATGGAGGATATGGGCCTCCTCCTGAAGGAACCCTGCCCAAAGGACCTCCTAGAGGACCTAGAGGACCTAGTGGATCTGGAGGACCTGGAGGATCTGGAGGATCTGATGGATCTGGAATACCACCACCTAGTGGACCTAGTGGATCTGGTGGATCACCACCTGGAGGACCTGGAGGACCCAGCAAATCCGGAGGGTCTGGAGGATCTAGAGGATCACCTCCTTCAGGTAACCCTTCATATGTGGGACCTTCGAATAACCAAAAATCTAATCAAAAGGCCTTAGGTTCATCATCCATACCTATTTATAGATCTTCCTACAGTCCTACTGGTTATCAAATTCCATATCAGTACTACCAGTACCCACAACCCAATCAACAATTGCCATTTTTGGAAACATTAGATTTTCTAGATTTGTCTAGATTGATCAATGATACGATTCATCATGACCCCTCTTGGCCTACTATTCCGGTCAAATTACCTTCAGATATACCTAAATTTGATTCCTCATTCTACTCGGCCCAGAACTGATCCATCAAGACCCGCAATTGAACCACTCACTAATGGCATACTTGGTTCAGTCCAGACACAAACGACAACAAAATATTCTAAGAAGCAAAATCAAACCGCCTCACCAGCAATTCCACCTTCCAAAACTACACCCTCTCCTTTTTCTTCTGCTAAAGTGAATGCAGTTCAATCCACTGAATCTTCCAGTGGAAATAAGAAAGGGAAAAATAAATCGAAAAAACTTGATAACCAATAGGAGGGTAATAAACCACAAAATTCAGATGCTGATTCAAAAAATGAAAGAAAGGTAAAATATCCTTGTTTTATTTGTGGGGGGGATGATTTCACTAAGGAATGTCCTCATCGTGAGGAAGTTAGTAAATTTTTGAAAACTTCACCCACCCCTACATTTCTTAAAGATCCTTTCCCTACCCAACAACAATTAATTGATCATCAATCCTTGTATGGGTCATCTTCATTTACTGATGAAATTAGAATGATGTCTAGAGAAATGGTTAACTTATACTACAAGATCACATAGCTATGACCCTCCTCCCGAAAATAAATTTGATGAAGTTCCACCTGAAAATGGTTCAACTTCCACACCTCCTCCTAGTAACGGTCTTCACATTGAAAAACCCATTCCAGAAGCAATTTTACGCCCACCCAAGCATACTCTTTGTAAGTCCATTATCAACCCTAATGCATGTGATGCCCAATATTATAACATAGTAGAAGATTTGGCTCAATCACCCTACACTATGTCGGCATTAGAAGTAATCCAAACCTATCCCACCCAACGGAAAAACTTGCTTACTGCACTTGGAGCTATGAATCCTGAAAATAGTAACGTCATCACTTTCAAACTGGATGATTTTAAAACCTGTCTCTCACACCAATTGGCTTTTCAGATATCCACTAAAATTGCTAGAAAAACCATTCGTTGTAGTGTTTTAAATGAGGGAGCCTCTACATCAGTCATGTCTTTATCTTGTTGGAGAGCCATCGGTTCTCGTGAAATCAACCGTTCACCTACCACCCTTAAGGCTTTTGATGGCCGTGACTTTCAACCTTATGGATTACTACCTGCCATCCATGTTGAACTAGGGGGTAAGTTAGTCTCCATTCACATTGAAGTCATTGACACTCCTTTGGACTATAACCTACTCCTAGGTCGTAACTGGTTTTATGCTATGCAAGTTGTAGCATCGAATGTTTTTTGGATCGTCTAGTTCCCATTCCAAGGAAGGATTGCCACTATAGACTAGTTAGATTTCATCACACCAGCTGATATCACCAATGGTGCAAATAACCTTTCGCTTCTGAATACCCCATAGTATCAATACATAGGAGTAGGCCTTATCAAAGACTCATTGCTCATGGGATTCTTTCCATTATCTAATCCTCCTCCTGCTTCACGAACTACATCTATCAAAATAATTTATAGCACTTTTATAGACAAAGGAAAATCAATTGGTGATGAATCAACATCTCTCACTCCTTTTGAAGAAGTTTATAATGCTATCCAATCCACTAGTGATTCTTCCATCAACGACCATTTTTTGGTGGCCTCATATTGTTATCATCTGCCATATTGGCTTGACAAACCCCTCCCATCTCTAGATTATCTTTCACATACACTTCCCACAGATGAATCCATTATGGAAGTCATGTCAATAGATGAGATTCCTTGGAAATACCATCATCATCGATCTTCTTTCCGTCCCCCTTGTCATATCGTAGAAGAACAATTTGCCCTAGCTATTTCATCTGATATAACCACGGATCCTTAGTCTCCCATCCTCACTTGGGGTGTCGATTCTGAAGGAAATCTATGTAATATTACAAAAACCATGCCCATGGACATATCAGTCAAACCAGGAATTTTAGAGAACATTTATATAGGATAGAACTCTTCACCTTCCGAGGTTCAATCATATACAACCATGTTCAAAGAATTTCGAGATGTTTTCACTTGGACATACGAGGAAATACTAGGTATTGATCTCTCCATCGTTGTTCACGAGATCAAAACCTATCCTGATGCCAAGCCCGTCTGCCAAAAACTACGACAAGTTCATCCGCGTAAAGCAGAAACCATTAAAGAAGAAGTTGAAAAACTTCTAAAGGCTGGTTTCATTTACCCCGTACCTTTAATTGAATGGGTGACCAACATAGTCCATGTTAAAAAAAAGCAGGGCACTATTAGGGTCTATATCGACTTCAAAGATCTGAATAGGGCTTGTCCAAAAGACAATTTACCTACTCCCTAGATCAATCAGATAATCGACAACTATGCCGGAAGCGTGATTTTTTCCTTCATGGATGGCTTCTCCGGCTACAATCAGATTGAGATTCTCCCATCCAACCAACATAAGACAACATTCATTTTCCCACGGGGAATTTTTGCCTATCGTAAATTGCCTTTTGGTTTGAAAAACGCTGGAGTGACATTCCAATGTGCCATGTCGTATGCTTTTCATGACATCAAACATGTTGTGGAACCTTATCTTGATGACTTTCCTGCCCATTCCAAGCAGTAGGATATCCATGTCGATCATTTGAGAGCTATTTTTCTCATGTGCCGTCATTTCAATATTTGTCTAAATCCCCATAAATGTGTTTTTTGTGTAGAAACTGGCTGAATCCTCATATTCATTGTTTCTAAAGATGGAATCCGTATTGAAGCTATTCTTTCCCTACCTGCCCCAACGAACATAACTGAACTCCATAGTTTGCAAGGGAAGGCAAAATTTTTACGTCATTTCGTCTGCAATTATGCAGAAAGGACACACGGTTTCATGAGGTTGCTTAAAAAGGATACACCTTTTGTCTGGGATGATTTCATGCAACGCGTGTTTTATAATCTCAAGCATGCACTTACCCATGCACTAGTGTTGCAACTACCCAATTATACTAAGGATTATTCCTTGTATGTGGCCGCTTCCTTGTCTACCATAGGCATGGTCCTTGTCCAAACAGATGAACACAATCAGGAACATGTGATCTACTATGCCAGTAAGAGTCTCTTAGACTTTGAAACCCAATATTCACATGTGGAGAAACTCTTTATGGCCTTGGTCATTGCGGTCTAGAAGTTTTGTCATTATATCTTGCTCCACACCACCACTGTCTACGCTGAATCTAACCCCATGTACTATGTACTGACACGTCAAGTTCTTGGGGGAAAATACTCATGATGGATTGTAATTCTCCAAGAATTTGAGTTGGATTTTGTGAAGATTACTTCCAAGAAGTCTCTTGTTTTTGCGGAGATCTTCCCTGTACTACGGAGAATACAAATCCCATTGATTCATTACCCGATGAATCATTGTTTCTCATTAGTACAACTGACCCTTGGTATGGAGACATCATTTTGTATCTTAAGACTTTACGATATCAGCTTACTGCTTCTTGCGATGAATAATGTCGCATTTTCCACCAAGCCAAAAGCTATCTTATCTTGAATGATACCCTATATCGTCATGGTGTTGATTCCATATTACGACGACGTCTTACACATGAGGAGGTTGTGATTGTTTTAAATGATCGCCATGCTGGAGCTTGTGGAGGTCACCTATCTGGGTTGGCTACTATTCAGAAAATATTGCATGCAGGGTATTTTTGGCCCTCTATTTTCAAATATTTAATTGAAACAGTCAAGAAATTCCTGCCATGTCAAATGTTCACCACAAAGAAATGAACCCATCCAACTCTGCTCCATCCCGTTGCAGCTGTTGGCCCCTTTGCAAAATGGGGCATAGAATTCATGCATTGTAGACCTACCTCAGCCAAGGGGCATGGCTACATAATTGTGGCTGTGGAATATTTTACAAAATGGGTTGAGGCTATGCCCACATATGCCGAAGACAGGAAAACAATTGTGACTATTCTTATTCAACCATATCACTGCTAGATTCAGGATCCCTAGAGCCATCGTGACTGATCACGGATCACATTTTCAAAACAAAATGATGGAAGGGCTCAACACCAAATTAGGGTTTCATCATGATAGCTCTACACCTTACTATCCTTAGGTCAATGGCCAGGTTGAAGCCATAAACAAAGTATTAAAAACAATGCTTCAACGAGTGGTAGGGTAGGCCAAGTAAAACTGACATTTGCAACTATTCTCTACACTATGGGGCTATAGGACTACTGTCAAAAATTCCACTAGTTTCACACCATTCCAACTAGTATATGGATTGGAAACAACCCTCCCGATAGAATGCGAGATCCCCTCTTTAAAACTTGTTGTAGAATTGTTACCCAACACTACTATAGACGAAGAAATATTCCTGTATCTAAACAAACTTGATGAAACTCGATGCGATGCTTCCTTAGCCAACGAGGCACATAAACGTCAAATGAAAATTCAATATGATAGGATTGTCCAACCCCGTTCCTTCAATGAAGGAGACCTGGTCTTGAGTTATGACCAAAATCATGACAAGCTGGGGGTAGGAAAATTTGAGTCTATGTGGCATGGGCCTTATATTTTCAGTCGTGTTTTAGAGAAGGAGGCATATGAGTTGGTCGATTATGACAAGATACCTTTGGGAGAGTCGCGAAATGGGCTCTACCACAAAAGATACTATGCCTAAGCAATCTAGCATAGGGTCTTTATAAATATTGTTTATAGTTTGATCTGTGTCTTAGGTTTGAAAAGTGTGTATTTTGTGTGATTTTAAATGTGTTTTCATAAAACTCTACTTATGTATGTATTTTGTCTGGTGGACAGATGACTACTTTTACTGGTTTTGCTAATGGTGCTAATCGATATACACTTAACCTTGCATCAGCAGCCTAAGTACTGTACTCTCCTACAAGTGATCTGGTAAGTTCATGCGGTATTCTTTTAGGTCCCTCCTCCAACAATCTAGTGGAATACCAAGCCGTGATTGGATTGTTGATGGAATCCCTAGCTTATGATGTAAGGGAGATTAGGGTTTACCTAGACTCTGAACTAGTTGTTCAACAGCTTAATCTGGTCTACATCCTCCGAAATCCCCTGCTTCTTCATAAATTATGAAGAGTTAGGTTGTTAGAAAGGTCTTTTGAGCAGGTTACATATCAACACATTCCAAGACATCTAAATGTTGTGGTAGATTCCCTAGCTAATTATGTCTAATACTAGTGGATTGCTCATATTTAAAAAGTCCATTTGAAACATAAACAACAAAATGTAAATTCATAAGTAGATAATCATCTCACACAACACATTTTCCGCACACACAACTGTAAATATAATTATATATATATATATATATATATATATATATATATATAAACTGTAGTATCGAGATACAAAAATGGGCTGAAGGATATAGCTTTNTTAGGACTGTAAAAAGTTTGGAATACACATATACATAGGGAAAATTTTGAAGCTTCGAAGCTTTCAATAGTACATATAAAAAAAGTGAATATCAAAGCAAACTAATCCTCGTCCTGATGTTGCTCATGATAGCACGCAATAAATTGAGCCACTCTGTGGAGTAGCCTAGAAAATCATCCAAAGACACCTATAGTATGGCATTGATAACGTCTAGGGACCTTGTCAGTAGTCATGTCAGGAATACCTACAGTCAAATGCTGTAGGTTCTCCTCAAGATCTCTGAGCTCTTCATTAGCTTCAGAGCGATATAACATCATGTCCCTGGTATCTTCTCTCCTAGCAATAGGTGACATCCCTGCCGGATGTACGGGTCTAATATCTACATGGAAACATTTTCACTTATCTCAGTACTACAAAAATAAAAATGAAATAAAATACAAAAACTAAAAACATAGTGGATAGTGTCTTTTCTTACCTTGGTCATCCCACACTTCTCCCTCGGGAAATGCAAGCTTCGAGTCATCACGGAAATCTGCTCCCTCGTAGGCGTAGTCCTCAATCATGAGTAACTGGTTTCTCAACTAGCGAAAGAAACCAGATCTATAAATGACTCTCGGTCCTCCACCAACATGGCGGAGCATGACCAAAACCCATGCAAGCATCCTGGGATCCTCGGGGTCAAGCCTTCTCAAGGTCACCTATGGTCTCATATGGGGTATCCATTGTAAGATAAGGGATATTATCACAATTCCGTAGCCAAACTGCTTTAGTGTTCCTCTCTTGCATTTGTTCATCTGATCTTTCAGACATACCAGCATGCCTTCACATCAGTTGAAGACAATGGGCTCCATGCATTGCAAAGAATATAACATATGTGATCTAGTGATAAGGTGGGCAGACCTAGTTCCTACCACCTTCCCGATCGTATATACCACTGTCCTCAAAGGACAATCTACTATGGACTGGATACGTAGCTTCCCGGACTGGGACTCCATACCTAGTGCACAGTACTGGTCGATCAATTCATCCAAAGAGGTCTCTCCTCTTTGTGCCCTAGATAAAACTACTGGATTTCCCCTCCTAGGTAACCCAATCATAAAATAGATGTCCTCAATATCTATGGATAGGGTGTGTATGCCCACCATGAAGTGCTCCTGATCAGGATCCCACATCCCTATGATATATTCCAGCAAACGGACATAGGCTTTCATACCTGGTACTTGAAAGTACTTTAGGATCCCGTAGTTTCATAGAGCCTCCACGGTGGCTGCGTCGCTGACAATCTGGAATTATGGACTTCATGTTCCCTCTCTTTCCAAATTACCATGATGTCAATATTGTATTGCACCTGCAACACACAAACATTCATGTTAGGAATTACATCATGCCGGATAAAGAAAAATCATTTAAGAGATGAAATTGAGTAATGTATAGGGTAAAATTTTGATTTTTTACTGGATTAGGGTTTTGTTTTTCCACATTAAAAGGATACGGTGCCTTTTTTTCCCACAGAGTGCCTATGATGCTGCCCATTTTGGCATGTAGAGCGTCGTTGATCGACGCTCGTGTCAGCTGTGGACAGAATGCCTACAGTGCCTCTGTCCCAGCCTGACAAAGCGATGTCGCGCGCTCTATCCGAACACAAAAGGCCTTATGGCTTGGAATTTTTTCCCCAATCCGGTCTATAACCCTTCTAGGTTGGTCAAAGTCCTCCTATCAAACAAAATTCCCTATTTTTCCTTTTGCTTTGGATTTAAAACAAGCTAAAATCATTTTTTTAGCATGAGTTAAACAATTGAAAGAGAAACAAAGAACTATTTTTTGAATAAGAGATAGGAAAAGACAAGACCTTACCTCTTCCAAGCAAGATTGAAGGAACAAATGGATGGAAGACACTTGCCAAAGCACCATTAGAATCTCCTCACTCCCACTCCAACCACCAAACTTCCACAATGGTAAAAACAAATGGTAAAGGATTCTTACCATGCCCTTCTATTTATAGATAATTTGGGAATTTTCAAAAATTTTCTATAATTTATTTAATTTTAAGTCCAAATTATTTCATTAAAAGTGGGTTTTTATTTTTTATTTTGTATAGTTTTGGTAAGTTGGATTTTAATGTGCTTTTTGGAGTTTTTCAGGGAAAAATTGAGTTATGGCTATGATATAAACTATTTTAGTCTTTTTCAAGCTTGGAGTTGAAATGAAAAGGTATTGAGTGTTGTTAAACACTTTTCACATGCTTATTAAAACCCCAGTAAAAGAGTGTCGAGTATACTTTCTCGCTTTTTCAGACTCGTTAAAAGTGGATCATGAAAAAGGAACCCCGTCACGGAGTTATATTTAAGCTCTTTTCAGTCTCCTTAAAAACACAAAAATATTTCCAAGCGAACTTGTTACATTCATGCTTGTAAAAGAATCATAACGGTCAACTAGTCGGGGGTAGGTTATCTCTTTTTCGGACCGCCTAGCCTTATTTACAAAAAAGGACTTTTTTGGAGTCTTCTTGGTCATTTTAGACTCTCTAAACTTGAAACGACAAATGAGTTTGCTTTTGTCAGACTCATAAAACAAAACGATGAAATACCCTATTTGGGAACGAACCCCTCATTTCTCAGGTTCATAAAACATGTGAGAATGGACTCATCACTTGATGAGCTACAACGAGTGTTTGTTACCCTCTTTGAACTCGTAAAAATGAAAAGAGGAACTCATCTTTTAGTATGGGGAAATTAAAGGAAAGGGGAATGGTTTTCATTTGTATTTATGGCAGTCTAGTCTATAGTCCACCTTTGAACATGGCACCTATCTACATTTGCATATATGAATAATTGGGTATTCATCTTGTCTCCGAGTCGATCCACTTTTGTGAGTCACCTGAATCCTTTGAGTCAATTCAAAGAATGTTTTGTCATATTCGTTGCATTACACCTAGTTTTGGTCTCGTCAAGTCAATGCTACCAAGTCATTTGTCGTGCCTCAAATTGTTCAAAGGATGTCTCTCCAGAAAATAACTCATCAATAACCTTATCTATCCCTAAAGTCAGTCATGTCTAGGTCAGTCTCATCACTCCAAATCAAGTTTTGTTCCTTGTTTTGTGTCACTGATGTGGGAATCATCATGGATCTCCTGTGACAGGTCTATTCCTATTAACTTCAGCTCATTATCCGGGAATTAGACCTAGAAACCTAGTCAAGTACCTTGGAGCCTGCATGCCTCAATGGCAGGTTTCCTCGCTTTCAACAATAGGTTTTCATCAATGACCTCTGATTGAGAGATTCTATTAAGTGTTTGACTTCAAAACATCTATTCACACTTGGGAGAACGTACTTAGATACCTTGGGAATCACTGAAATTAATGGTGATCTCCCTCGCACTTGTTAACAGTTTTCATCAATGACTGGTAATCAAGTGGTTTCTACCATGTTCGACATTAAGACATTTATTCACATGGTTACAATCGTATCAGTTGGGGATTGGAATGAAGAACCTGGGTTGATAGGTATTACCATTATATCTACCTATACTCAGGTTGCGTTTGGAGATTAGTGAAAGTATTGACACAGATCCACATTGTATGTTAATTTGGTGGCTGTGTTCAGTTTTTGAGATTTTATGACATGGATATACCTTGTATGTCTTGTATCCATGTTTCGTCATTTACATCAGTTGTCCATGGATCTACGGTGTATTTTTGGTAGCCATGACATAGTCATCATCATAGAGCTGCAGTGTATTGGTCTGCAACTATGATTAGTTTGGATGGAGTCAATTATTTACTCTTAAGTCAGTTATGAGCTTATCTCTCCTTGCCTCTATACCAGATGAATATCTTCCAAACTAATTCACCCATCACTTCCTTCTAGCTTCATACTTTGGGGGGAATTCTGATGCACCTGGAAATTCCACATTGCCCATCAGCCTTTTTGGAAATTCCTCATTCATCATTTGTCTTCTGAGAAACCTGACTTGAGATAACTTGGATGTCTTTTTTCCATATCTTACAGGGTCGGCGCCTTTCCTCTTTTTACACAGAGTGCTAACAGTGTTTCTCATAGTGGAGTAAAGAGCATCGTTTCCCTTTTGCTTTGGTAAAACCCTAGGTTGGCGTACCTATCCTTTCTACCAAGAGCGTTGATGGTCAAAAAATGGTAAAAAAATAAGTTTATGGAAGCTTCCATGCAAAATCCGCCAGGGAGTCAGTTCCTACATGCTTAGGAGGTGGAATTCACTTCCCTCAGCTGTAGGGATCACATTCTATCCATTCCCCCAAGTTAATCTCATGGTTTTGGGCCTATAAATGAAGCCTTCATGATGTGAGTGAGGGAGTCCAAGAAAAGTGCCCTTATGTTGTTGGATTGAAGTCTGAATTAGAGGAAAAGTAGAGCTAGCTTGTGTGTGGAGAGATCGAAGCCATCAACATCAAGGATTTTTGGTTGTACTTCTATCTCTTTCATAATTAATACAAAGACATTCCCCTTTCCTATATTTGATGTATTGATCTTAATTAGATATTATCAGACTCCTTGATCACTGATATAAATAATCAATTTATCATGATGCTCTCATCTTGTTTTTTTGTATTTTGATCTGTTTTGCAGGTATTGAACCATTGCAAGGGCTTTCTGAGAAAAGACAAAGAGATCTAGGGTTGAGGTATATTGTGTTTCATGTCATTTAATTCAATTATTTAAGGAAATAATTTGTTGTTGTGTCTTTTTGTTCTGTGCTTATGACTTATAGTGCAGAGGAACAAACAATGTCAGCACTAATTGAGAATTCATGATAACAGAACTTCCATAATCCTTCATCTATGCTTCAATGAAAAATCTGCCTGAAAAAATGTCAAATATGGATTTTGAATGGTTCATCTGAAATGAACTTGAAGAGAGCTGAAATTCTAGAGTGGACAACTGCCATGTCTGAACATTCCCTGTTTGCTTGACAATTCCATCATTTTCCAAGTTATTTAGCTAGAAGAGGTTGGTGTCTTCTACTAATTACTGAATATACGGTATCACCATTATACAATCAATGAATCATTGAAATGCTACCTGAATATTTCAACATTGTTATGTGTCGATCAACATGCCAATGCATCATGTATTTGAGTCTGTCATCTTCAGACTTTTGTTGTTTGTTTCCCATTTTGAAAATTTTGGAGTCTACCATCTACAAATTTTTGTTTCCCATTTGACAATTTGAAGTCTGTCATCTACAAGATTTTGTCCATCTTCATAGTAGTGTATCGAAGTCTTCCATCTACAATCTTTTGTCCATATTTAGAGTTTTGTTTTAGAGTCTGCCATCTACAGACTTTTGTTGTCTAAACTTTAAGAATGACAACCATTATCAATATTCCCCCTTTTGTCAACTAAAAGGTGGGAAGGTATGGGTTTTCATGTGGGTTACCCTGAACCAATTCACCATTGTATCATTGAGATTTAACTACTCCCCCTTAATATGAAGAGAGTACCACTTATATTTCAACTCAAAGTGGGCATGTGGAAACATCCACATGTTATCTCATCTCGAGAGGGCCATGCTTAAAAGCTATGCCATAAGGGGACCACTGGAGTTATACTCTATCAGGTACAAAAAGACTATGTGCTACAAGATGAGTCTTTACTCGAGATTGTAATCTTCGGTAAGACTGATGTAATTTATTGGTTGTTGATGTCCATTGACAAAGATTGATCCACCCAAAGTGAATATTTAATCTTGTAGGATTGTTTCTCTTAGAACATTTTTCTGATGAATGATTACATTTTTCACAATGATGACAAGGATGGAGATCAAAACATTGATCTTCCATATGGCCAATTCTTTGAAAATATAGGCACTTAACAATTTGAAGCTAAACTGGAACAAATGAAGTCAAATTTTCATGAAGGAATCCCACACTCACAAATTGAATTAGTTTGGAGTAGTCTGGAATATGAAAAGTTAGATCATTTTCATATCCGAGTCCTGTTTTGTGCTTGTTGTTTCTAATTTCTTCCCAAGGTCTGAGGATGGGCTTGGAAAGATTAGTTTGATCCATTTGCTTCACAATCTTGGAAGGTTGATTGACTACATATTCTTGCATTGTTGAAAGTTTTTCTTCATTGAACTCGAAAGAAAATGTTTCAACTGTAGGTTCATATATAGCTTCATCTTCATTGGATATTGATTTTGGAGTTAACTTACTGATTTTCTCTTGCATATTTTGTTGATCTGAATCATCATTATCATGATAAAGAGGATTGTTCTGAACAAAATCTAGCTCAGAATGTTGTTGATGCTGGAGTTGGTTGAAATCATCATCTTAAAATTTTTTTATCAAGGATTCCTTCTCATCACTATATAATGAATCATGAGTCATAGTATTTGTTTCACCAAGTTTTACTAGGTCATCTGTGTCACAAGTAACATCTTTCATTTGCTTTTCAAGAAATTGTAGTTGAAGGAGTTTAATCACTTTCTCCTTCATTTCAAGTTGGTATTGAAGTTTAACAACTTTACTTTCCAATTTTTCTAAGGATTCATGAAGTTCTTTGATGTTATGATTATCATTTTGTAATTGGTTTCCTCCTTTACCCATTGTCATGGTCTCTTGAACCCGCTCACTTGCACTTGCTTATTTTCAAGCTTGCTTATATGCCAATTTTAGGATGACGCGCACAACTGATCATGCACCCAAAAATGTGTTTTTACAATGATCTTGTAACAATCTTGATTTAGACTCAAAGAATAGAGAGTGTCGGGTTCAATTGAAAATGCACCTAAATACAAATTCAACTTGACTCGATTTCAAAAAAGACAAGTAAACTTACAAAAAATGACAATTTGTAAGTTACAATTAATATTGATCTTCAAATTTGAATTTGTTGTCGATCTTATGATTCCTTGATTACTTGATTGTGCATTGCACGTGCTTAATCACATATGCTTGAATGATGAAACTTGATGTTTGTGTTTGGATGTCTTTAACAAGTACTTTGATTTCCTTGAATTGCATATCAAGTGCGATGAAGGTTAAGTGTCAAAACTAGACACAAAAAAGAAGAGAAATCATAAGGAACAACAAGTATCCAAAAATACATGCACCATTACATAGGAGCACTATGTGTACCTTTGATCCCCTTATTCAAATTTCGGGCAGACCAAGAACACATCCAAAACCAAAAAAATGTTTTTTTTATTAAAATATTTGATACATTTATGCTTGACACTCCAGAGTTCAAACGCTATCTTCATACCTCCTTGTACAAGCTCAAAGCTCCTCCTCCTTTTAAAAAACTAAGTCTTCACCTAACCTTGCAAGCCTTCAACAATGAGCACCAAGTTATCTTTCAATTGTTTTTGTTAAAATGTTAAATTTTCAAAATTTAACTTATCTCTCCTTTTTCAAGTGAACAAAAATAGTCCAAAGCCTTCAATTTAAAAAGCTCCCCCTAACCTCATGTTTTGCTTTGCTTTGAAAAATGAACTAAAAGTTCACTTTTTATGATATAAAAAACCCCCTTTTTTTCTAATTAAAAGATGAAATTTATAAAGCCTTCAATTTACAAAAATGGTTCAAATATTTTACAAAAATAGTTCAAGGATTGTAGAACGCGGATGGAGATCACAGATTGTTGATCGCTGATGAAGACCACAGATTGTTGATTGCTGATTAGATCGCAATCTTAATGAAATCACACAGGATGTGAAATTGCGAGCTATAAATTTACAATGATATAAATTGCAGGCTAGGAAGGATCACTGGCATAGACATGAAGATTGCAGATGTTGATAGGCTCAGATCGCATAGATAGTTGGTGTAAATCATTGTTTTGGAATGAAGGTTGGATCGCAGGCTTGATGTAAATCGCTAATGTAAATCACCGCTGATATAAATTTCCACCAGTGTTGGATCGCATGGATCAGATCTGTCAGAATGGTTGGATATGGTAGATTGTTGATCTAGACCTGCATAAATCGTTGAAGGAGATCACTAAGGATATCACGGAGGAGATTGAGACATGCACATGTAGATCATTGATGTAGAACGCTGAAAGTTTTGATGTAGATCATTGCATGATTTGATCACTGTTTAGATTAGAAGCTTAATGAAATTCATTTCTCTTCCAACTGGTATGAGAACCACCCTTCTCGTCTTCCTTTTCCTCAAGAGGATTCAAACCCCTATCCATCATAAAAAAAGGATCCTATAACCTAATCTGGAACCCAACTCAACGATCGAGACCCTCTTCCTAAATTCAGAAACCCAGTTGAAAAAACAATAAATCTTTTGCTATAAAGATAGAGTTGACATTGCTCATGAAAGAAAATTAATTTCCCACGTAAGGTTGGATCCAAATCTAGTGGGGTAAATATTGTATGGAACATCGACTGCACATTATATAATTGGGCATCTCTATATAGATATAATGTTGTATATCTATCTATCTATCATTGGCAATCGAAATAGGAAGGTTGAAGGCTGAAGGAGGAGAGGGAAATTGACCTAAAAAACTAGATATTAGGAGTATTATATCCCACGGTGCATTTGGGACTATTTACAAAGGCGTTTACGATGCCCAAGATGTTGTAGTGAATCTGTTGGACTAGGGAGAAGAAGGCACCAAAACAGAATCTCAACTTGTTTTTTTGATCGCTGGCCCAAATCGTGACCACTATTTGGAAGAACCTTGAAATATATGCTCTCGTTTCACAGAAGAATCCTGAAGTGGCTCTGCTGCTCCCTACGAGCTATCTTGGGGAAAATTCTCAAAATTCTTCTGAAATTTTCCCTACAAATCCACTTGACAGATTAGCTAATAACAAAATCGATGTGTATCTATTGTTTTTTTAAGAAATTGCCAATTTTCAATTTCATAAATCAATCAAACTTTTACAATAATAACTGTAATCCTATTTTTTTCCTTATTATGCTTGACAACAAAATTACCTTGCAAACTTGCTGTCATTTAAAAGAAGAAAGACCAACGCTAAGAATATTTTCAAGCTCTGTCGAACCAACATCGATCTTTCCACCACCAATCAATTCATCATGGAACAATTCAACATGGATCTGATACCAAATGAAGAATAAGTGTCCTTAGACACACAATTTTATTAATAAGGAAAAGAGAAATTTACATCACACTCACAAGACTCTCTCAACCTCTCTTAGAGAAGAGAGCTTGTTTGTATAACTCAATCCTAGACTAGAAAGTAGGAAGATGATATAGCTCACTAAACTAATTTGATATTTATTATTACTCTAGAAAATACCTAGAGTATAAAACTTAGGATTAAGAGGTCTAACAAAAAAATCATGAGTTTGCAGCCACTTTGTAGTCAAACTTGGTAGTATTGACCCTATAGAAGATATGCCATGGGACATGAGAAGATCATGAGCATAGTACGGATTCCATTTTAGATCCATTTGTAAAATTACGAGGAAGTTTTCCAATTGTTTATGAAATCCAATCAGAGAACAATCGAACCAAGTTATCATGGTGCAAATGTATGAATAAAGCAACAAACATCATTATGTGATATCATTTCCGACTTTTCAGTGAATAACAAGAAAACTTTATCAGAAGCATTTTTTAGCTGCATGGTGTATATTTGTAGCAAAAGCATCCTCTTACTTCTGATCCGAAGTAGGGTTTGAGTTGTACAAAAAAAAACATCAAACTATTATGCTATGAAGCATAAATCACCTTATTTGCTGATGGATGTTATTCTGTCTTTCATACCTCATTTATGAAGGAAGCCCATAGGGGTAAAATTCTGCAGAATTTGGATAAATATGCTGCAATGTTGGAAATTTGAAACTCAATGAACCCAACCAATTTCTTCACAATATCAGATTTTGTCTACAGCCAGTGACAATAGACGAGTTTTGATTTGTGACAAATCCTTGGTATTTATCCAAGCTCCAGTTTAGAAGAGTGTTTCCATGAAGATAATGGTTCAATCATAGTCTCGCTAAACCTCAAAAGAAATTTATTTTCCCCAGTCTTCAAGAGACTTTCCATGCCAAGGGTTGACACAAAATAAGTTTTCAATGGCAAATGGTAGCAATTTACAAAACATTCAAAATTTACTGGATCGTAAACTTTGATAGACCTAAAAAATAATGTCTTCTAACTCAACTCATGTGCTCAACTTGGAATCATGGTTATTTGGACGAGTATGAACACACAATAATATGTCATAGAGACATTCCCAGTTCCAATGGTGATGGTGAATACTCGTGGTTTCAATGGAATCAGGAAAGAGCTCAGACTTGGGATCAGGCGGGATAAATTTTCGGTCATTTCTTTGTAGTGCGATCCAGTAGATATGGCAGAGAATATGTCTCATACTGTATAGATATTGATTGCATTGGAATGATGGGGATAACATGTGGTAATTGTGGGCAAGTAAACCCTGCACAAATCATTTGGACATATCGACCTAGAAAAAACTTCATAAGCTGCTACGACATGGAGCGTTTTTCACATGTCTCAACACATTGGCTGGGCAAAATAATATCATGGGAAATTTACCTTCCTTGGATAAGTTCTCTTGGTGATTATTCACATGTGGGATATCCCATGTCTTCATCCAGCTGGGCCATACCACCATATTTGTGTTGACTACATCATTGGTAATAGGTTTCAATATTCATCGACAATCATCCTAAGCTAGAGTGAACCAAATTCAAAGTCATATCCATATGCTTAAGGAGTAGACGGAGTTGGTTGGCCAAGGCTTTAATAAAAAATGTGAGCAACCTTGGATTATATTACAAACTTCATCTATTCTAAAAAACATGTAGATTGTAACAAAGGATAATGATAGTAGGTATCGTGCCAAAGGCCCTGGTTTGGTCTTATCCGTGTGTAAGGGGTTTCGAGTTTGAGTTATAACTATAGATAAGGGAATTTTCTTAAATAAAGTATCCTAATCAAACAATCAACATTTGATTCCCATTATAGACTTTGTTTGCGGGGGGGAAAGGAATTTATGGTTACCAACCTAGGTTCCTCATATTAGAATATAAATTTGCCAAAACAATTGGGGTAGGAGTGACACCTGACCTATGTAACCACATTGGATACTAAGGAATATCTTGTATGTGAAGATATGAATTCAAGTCCATGAGATTTGAAACCATGGCCACTAATAAGAAATTAAAAGTTACCAAAATCCACTTCTAACCCAATAGCACACAAATGTTGAAATCACGTCTTATGGTCTGTAATCTCCTTCATAGTGTTGAGACATATTTGAATGAGGCATGCTGAGATAAATTCTGGGCTGAGGATAGGTTTGTCCAATTTCTTTATGACTATTGTTACTCCAACAAACTATCAGAACTGTTACTCCACTAAACTGCCCAGATCTGATATATGTTTTTGTAGGTAACTATTGACTATCTAGAATAATTTATTGAATGCAATTACAATGGTTACGTTGACTGTATAATGCTCAGAACTACTACATGAGTTCTTATGTTTGCCTTTTTTAGGATATTTAATACTATATAGAGGTCTAAATGCACCCAAAATGATCATTTATTGTTATCCTACCACCCATAATTGTCCAAATTGAACCGGATTGCTCAAAACTTGCCTTAGATTTGAGAGATGATGCTTGTTTACTATGTTTAGGCCACATCATTGTTGTTATTCATCCGAAACTTTCCTAGTTTTAGAGGTTAGGCTACTGATTAAGGCTCAAAAAGTGCCCACAATATCATCTCCTACATAACATAATGTGACAATATCTCCCCCATACTAGGTTGTAGAGCACCTCACTACTCTCGATGCAACAAGGATTTTCTACAAGATTTTCAAACATTAATTAGAGTGAAGTATAGTCTAAAAATATATAATGGTATCTAATTTATTATGAAACCGAGTATTATTATATTTACAACCCCCTACTTGAGAAGTCTGATCAGTGAGACTAATGGTTTCATTACCTCACTACAAAATTTGAACCCAAAATCCGATGAAATCTAACAAAAAATACTGTGTCGTCAGATTTCACCTTCAAATTATGAAATTTTATTAATTTTTTTTTTAAATTGATAGAATTACATGTCAGATTTTCAACGTCCCTACTGTCGGATTTCCAAAGTACCTATTGTCGGATTTTCGACGTCCCTATTGTCGAATTTCCGACGTCTCTCTTGTCAGAGTTTCGACGTATATCACATGTTTTTATAATGGTAACTAGGCTTCATGTCATCGGATATCCGATGAAAGCTGAATTTTAAAATCTATAAATTACAGAAACATTCTGACATGTTTTCTATATAAGCTATGGTTTGCGGAAAATTATTTTTTCTTCGACGAACGGTTTGTGGAAATAATGATGTGTGGAGCTTGAGTTTTTAAGATTGTCGATAATCTTCATTCAAGCTCTTTGTGAGAAAATGTTAAATAACAATATTTCTGATCCAGATGAACAAAATCGACAATTGCTTGCTAGATTGTGGGATGGACTAAAAAAGAAAGGGTGATGAGAATTTTTATTGTCCATGTAGTCAATGCAGGAGCTTTAAGAGGAGAAGAATTAAGATCACAACAACCAGAAAACATTGTAGGGAACATGAACATTCTGAGCGGGGGGCGGGGGGAGGGGGGTGGTGGGATGATAGAAGTGTAGGAGAGAATATGGGATCTCTACAATTTTTGTTGAAGTTTCTCTATATCCATATTAGAATCCAAGAGGGAGCTTTGAGTGCTTCCCAAATAATCTTGGGTGGTCATTAACTCATCATTTATATTGCAAATTTCCTAATCATCCTTCAAGGATGCTACATGCAACATATGAAAAATATCTTACAAGTGATCTCTATCTGAAAGCATGTATGAAAAATTACCTTGGATTGCATACATTGCTCTCTGGATCTTCTCCATGGCTTCAAGGAAATATGAATCTTCCAATGAAGTATCTCTCTAACATAGATATGATACTGAAGAATGAGTGTCATGGAGAATGTGTAAGGATTTATTGATTTTCTTTTCATCCATATGAAAAGGCCCTACTATGTGGGAAGGCTCATGAGAGTGAACCTCCTCTTCATCATCTGCAAAATCAACCTCATGAAGGTCAACAAATGAAATGGAAGTCGATCATGGGTCTTTTACTTTAGCTGCAAGGTCTCTATGCTAAAGGGAATGTGTACATGCAACCATATCCCCAATAAGAATCTATATGTCACCAACATAGAGAGGTGAACATATTTTAGTATATGTTCTAATATCCATGGTTCAAATGTTTAGATATTATTTTACACACCCTTTTCCTTCACTACCAACATCTTGTAACGACTTTCACTCCCCTTCATTTATCTTTGCTTCATGGATGCCACAAACAAGATGATTTCTATCATCTTAATGCTCCTTAAAAGGTGTATCTTCTTCTTCATCCGCTATAGATTTAGTTGGCTCATGGATCCTTTCAGTGACTATGGATGGCTAAGGGTGCACAACCATATCCTCTTCATCTCTTTTGCCTCCATGTGGCAACCATATAGTTTCCACTTTCTTGAATACTTCATCCACCAGATGTGCAATCCTTTCCATGCTTGTTCTGTAGTAGGGATATTTGAACAACTTCTATATCTCAAGAGAGCAATAGTCTCAAAAATAAAGGTGGCTCAAAATTCCATCACTTAGTCCCCAATAATATGCAAGGTAAATAAATGGTTCCTTTGTGCTCCCTCTACAAGAGAACCCATCATGAATAGATATCGACTTCATGAATTCATCATATTCTGAAAGAATGAAGTCATCGTCATCCTTATATGTGAAAATAGATGAAGTACTGCATGTTGTTTCTTCATATATGAAATTTTAATCTCCTTCATACAATTCACAATCACCTTCTTTAACTGAGACAAATACCAATCTCACGACACAAATTTGAACTTGAAAACATACTTTCCATGGGAGTTGAGGAAAGTGTATTTGATACCACTTGTAATATCCCAAAATCATATCTAAGGATATATCAACTCTAACACAAGGAATCAATCAGAAGAACTCAAAACTAGGTGCTAGGAAGAGACTAGGATTGATTGGTTTTGCTCCAAATAGTGTTGGGGCCTTCTCCAGTTCATAAAGGCTCAAGGAATGGAAATGAAGGTGGAAATTACAAGTATTAAAATATATAATAGGTGCATCAGATCAGAATATGGACCAACTTGGATATTTGGCACACTAACTCAGACCAACTTAGCACACATTGAACTAGGTGACTCAAACTATGATTTTTATCAGAAACTGAAGTGGAATTTTGACTATGAGAGGATGAGAGACATGAAATATTAGTAACTTGACTCTTTAGGTTTTCTCTAGAAGTTTTTAGGATATTTGAGAATATTTAATAGGAAAACTAATAAGAAAGGTTTCTAGGACTGCTCAACTAGTCTGACTTCAAGAAGACTCAAATAGTGCCAGGATGGTTCAAATTATGAAAATCAGGGATGTAATGTGTTAATTAGCTTTCTAATGAGTATAAAAAGTGGTAGAAGATAATTTGGATCTGTCTTGATGTTTTTATGACTTTAACACTACAACTGGCTCAAATTTCATGGAAATCTAGACTAGGTGCACACAAGAGGACAATAAACCATATTTTATTCAGTGAAGTAAGTAAATAAGATATAATAGGTATGATAAAACATAAATGGAAGCCTTAATATACTAAATTACATCATAAATATACGAGAGAGAAGAATAGGAGAATCATACTTGAGAAAAGATTGAGAATCATGAAGAAATGGACTGGAAGATTTATTCAATCACTGCAACTAAATGGAAATTCACTGGATATGATCATGGGATATTAAATAAACTCAATGATGAATACTATATGTACTCATCCTCATAGTAGAATCATTGGGCACATATCCCAACTTGGACTAGGGGCACATCTCACAAGTCTAGAGTAGCACAATGCTCTTAGATCAATTCACAACTAAAAAAATATGTGATAGTTATGAACTATAATTATCTTATAGACCTATTTGGATTCAAGGTCAAATACACTCTTCATGTGTTCAACTTTACTCAGCCAATGCACCCTCATGAGTGGATCAAAACTTGCCTTGCTTTCCGAGCTTTTCTTTTTGCTTTCTATCTTTACTGCTTTACCCCACTTTATTGCTTTATTCTTCTTTTTCTTCTTTATTGTGTTTTTTTTTTCTTTTGATCTACTTTATCATGCTTTCCCTACTTTATCTTGCTTTTCTACTTTATCCATCTTTTCCTTCTTTGAGCCTGATTTTATGCTTTATACTACTTTCATGCTTTCCTGCTTTGTGTCAGCTTTCCTTGCTTTATTTTGTTTTCTTTTTCTTTTATGCTTTGTATGTTTTCTTCATTCTTTCCTTATTTTGCAAAATTAGATGTTTTCTTATTTATTTATTCTTTTGTAAGATAATATACGTTCTCCTTTATTTCTTATTTTTCAAGGTTCCTTTGGTCAAACCTTATCTCCTAATGTGCCCCACTTGGCTCATTATCCTTATTATTTTAATTAAGATAAAATTTATTCATGGAAAATAATTTATCTAATAGTGATCTTAAAATTAGGGATAATAAATGCTACTATTAATTAATTTCCTTATTTCAAAATCTAATCCCAAGGAATTAATGTAATTTATTCTTAAAACCATAAGGACTAATTGGCTAATGGAATTATCCATATGTCACCAAAATGGGGAGATGACATATTTGATATGACTAGGTCACTAATACATTTGGGCAGATTTTTCCACAAAATATTTCCACGTTTTATAAAACATTTGTGGATTAATACTTCATTTTTTTATCATGGCGGAAAAACCGTGGCAATATCGATGTTTTTAATTTTAAATGAACTTTCATCTCTATATCGATGATATATGGCTATCTTTTCACACCCATGAAACCAATGCCAACTTTCAAAGGTTGTTTAAGCATGGGTCAAGTTGTAATGGCATTAATAATTATCCTTGCTGAGTTAGAGTAGGCTTCTCTTTTTGCTGAAGCTTCACAACTCTACTCAGATTTAAAATTTTATTTTGTGTTACAAATCTGTTGGGTCTGGGTGAAGGGGTACCCTGTCTGAAAGAAGTGTTTTATTTATAAAAATGATCAACAAGCTGCATCAGCTGCCTCCCAGTCCCTCTCTGACAAGCACACAAAGTGTCTCTGGATTCTTCAGGCTAAAAACTCAATCCTTACATAATTGAAAGCGTAATGTGAGAATGTGCATGGAATCTTCCGTACATTGTACCACCTGACTCATGCATTTTCGACATATTTTCTATATTTGCGATTGATTGAGCGCAGATTGAGCCCAGATTTCTTTATCAACCATATCCAAAACTAGAGAGATCAGTCATACTCTGTAACAATCATCTGGCCGTAAATTCATAAAAGGTAAGCATGCATCCTTTTTTGGGGGATACAAACTAACATTGAGGCTCAAAATAACAGTTGTATTCTTCGCGTCATGTACCTTACGAATGAATTTAACAACCCTGCAACTCCCTCCTTTTGTTTAAACCAGAGTAATTCCAACAAGAGGGTCCAGTCAACAATGACTCTAGCCAATTCATTTTTTTTTATAGACCCGATGCTCCACTAAGCTATTGTTCATTGACATAGTGTTAATCGCTTTCCACAGTAGAAGGACAACTTTTATTTGGACCATTTGGGCCACCTAGTGTTCCAATGCCCAAACTATCAAGGTCTCCTTGTGAGTAAATCAAAGGCCACTGCACAACACTTGTTGGCATCAATGAAAACTTCAGTCCATTAGACATAGTGCTCATTGAGAGGGGGGGGGGGTGAATCAATGAGCTAAGGCTTCACCTCAATTTCAAATTTTTCTAGAAATCTTATACCATTATTTCACAATTGCTTCAACAACATATTTATCAAAGAACAATATCAACTACACACATGTCATTCATCAATTAAACACATCACTATCAAGACATTGCACAAGGGACACAAGATATAGTTTTGTAATCTTTATATAAGTGGAGACTTCAATCTCCAATATGGGCTACAACCCATAAGATGGCACCACCCACCAAAATGGTTCAGTTAGCTACAACCGACTGGGATGCTACAACATCCAAATAAGCTTCAACTTGTCAAAATACCAATAAGTCTTTCCCCAGCTCCACCCAACCTCCCTATACAAATTTCAGATTACAAATTACAATTGATACATCACACTCTTCCAAGGTTTTCCATAGGCACACACATCAAAAATACCAATCAGTGAGTCTTCATTCTATACTCAGCAAGTCATTCAACATACAACATACTACATCCCTGTCTGAACTTTGTCCATACACCATTAGTATCTTGTCTTCAGTACTGTCTACATCAACATATAGGCTTCCAAACTGTTTAATTCAACACTTTTGTTTTTAACTTGTAAAAAATAAAATTCTTCTACTTTGGAAAATTGATTTCTCCCTCATGTGATCACCATAAGGAAACCTACAAGTATAGCTACATATCCATTTCAACAATGAACAAGACCATATCACAAGATAAATCTGTTGACACACACACAACCTCTGGAAAGAATTTCAAAATAGCTTCTCAACCTCTTTTGAACATCAAAACATATTTCTTCCCATTTTGGCAGACTCCTATTTCACACATGTGAACACTCTATGGAGACCTGAAGTCATGAGTAGATGGAAAACTTACCAAAGAATGGATCCATGAAATTTGTTAAATTTACTTGCACAAAGACATCCCTTGGAGGGCATTTCCAACTGACCTCTCAAACTCCTGTTTTTAACACTTCGCCAAATTTCTTTTGTTCTCACTATGCAAAATATTATTTTTCCTATTTTGGGCAGATTGATATTTTGCATATGAGAGCATGATAAGAAAACTTGAAGGTATGGATGGATAGTCAGTTCACCAAGGAACATGCCTATGCTACCTAATGAATTTTATCATCAAAATAACCCCTCCTTGCAGGCATTTCAAAATGCCTTTTCAATTTCTTGAATCTGACACAACCAATTTTCTTGTGTTTTTAAAATGCAAAATAATATTTTTCTTACTTTTGGCATATTTATATCTGTTACGGAGAGAAATTCCTATGGCTTGGGGTACCACAACAGACAGCTAGACTCCAGAAATCAATCTTTCCCAATATGCAATAGAAATAAAAACATCTAACACTAAAGGATCGAACCTCGTACCTTATTCCGGACGGTTGAAGTAGATCCCCGTTGAGCTTTCCAATCTTCAGCTTGAATTGTTATATCACGTCCTCAACAACAAGTAAACAATACAAGCATACTATATTTCATGGTGTTAGATCTATTCTAGCATATATAATCAATAATGTATAAGCATTTGACATATTCCAATGGATGTAACATTCATTCAAATACACATTACTGGACAGGAAAAGATATTTCTATTAATATGAATCAGAGATTACAAGTGACAACCTTTGACGGCACGTCTGCGAACGGAAGAAACTGAATCCCCCACTTGGGCCTCCACCACCTCAATCCTCCATCACTCCGATAGAAAGCTCACTAACAAAGACAAGCTTGGGAAGAACACAACAGTGCTCCAAAGGGACAAACGGATGCAGACCCAAGTATAGTTCTGGCAACAATGGACTATAGTTTCGGTACTCTCAATTCTCTCTTATGCTTTCAATGTCTCAATGGTTCCTTATATAGCTTTTCAAAGTGATACTGAAAGTTCGAATCCGTGCGATCTCAAGGCATATGGAAGGCCAGGAGTCACATGAGTCGGATTCAAGACAAGGAACGGTCCAACAGTTTTGGATTATGTACACATCCCTATGTACGCGACTATAGAGGGAATATCCACGTATGTACGCGGTTATCGGGGAAAAGGCCGCGTATATCATTTTTCTAATATTTTTAGGGATGGTCAATGATACATCAAAAGACAATAAATGGTCCATAGGGAATAATGAGTCTGCAGCAGGATAGGGGAAGGCCATACAATGTGTGATTCACCTAGTGTGGTGAAATCCGCTATAACAATATCTTTGTCATAAAACACTCCACATGATAACTGAGACCATGGTTAGATGCACCCATCCACAAGATATATCCTAACACTTTCATATTATTTTTCTCATCATCCTATGAGATAGGGCAGGCATTTCCCTGAGGCCACTGAGGTAGTTTTTCCAGTACTGGAATAGTGCAAAACAGGCTGAAACTCTATTTTGGTAGACCATTATCTTTGTCATAAAACATCTTCTTTGATAACTAAGACCATGGTGAGATATCCTCTTCAACAAGCTATAGGATGATCGATTCAGATGATTTTTATCATACGCCTATAAGGTACGACGGACATTTTCCCAAGGCCACATGAGCTAGTTTTTTAAACACTTCTAGACAATTTTCTTAGTCTGGTCTAATTTGCCTAAAACACTATTTTTTCAGGTTCATAAATCTTTCCTAAAATACTTCCAAGACAATCTGAAGACATGGTCAGGTAGGCCAAATAGAAATTTATAAGACCCCCATATGGTGCGAGCATTTTCTTCCACACACAATTTGTGGCAGGAATTTTCTTAAGGCTACCTGAACCAGTTTTCCAACACTTAGTCATTTTCCTATTTTTCACCAAATTACCATATTTTTCCAAAATTATTGTCACTAATGTTGTCATCAATGACAATCCTATTCATCACAGGCTTCATGTTTTTATTTATAGAAATTGGTATATAATATACTGCATTTAGAAATATGCTTATATCTAATGTATTTGACAAGTTACTGTTTGGTATGGTGTAGGTAAGACAATTACTTGTAACTACAAGGATTTTTTGCGATGAATGAAAATGCAAGGAATCTTGCTCAGTTTAGAGTGGCATTAGAGGTGAGGGGAGATGGAAAATGGTATTTCCCTTGCTCCGATTGCAGGGGCTTGTAAAGAAGAAGAATTTTAATAACGACAGCTGAAAGACATTGTAGGGAGAAGGGGCACGCCAAAGGGGGTTATGAATATTTTCCCTTGCTAAGAGGTTATTCAATTTTAAATGCATTCTCTGTAATAGTCATTATGTCATGAATTTCAGTAAAATGTCTTATCATTTTATTACATGTTCTATACACACTAATTTTACTACGTTGTTTGTAAATATATAGACAATGCCCCCAAAATGTCCCCTTCCAGAGAGTTATTTGCCAAGTACTAGCAAAAATACTCATTTACAGGGTGATAGACATCTAGATCAGAATATTGAAGCTGATCAAGTTCTTAATGATGATATTGATGGAGATAACATTAGTGATACAAATCAGGAAGATGAGATACATAGATTGTTCCAAGACACATTTTCTCCAATGGATGAGGGGAACCAGGATGATAGTCATGATGTTGATCCTCTACTCGAGAAGGCACGTTAACCTCTTTATGAAGGATAAAAAACAAATCTTCTATCTGCTATATTGTCGTTAGTGAACTTGAAGGTTTTGAATGGTTTATCAAACACATGTCTCACACAAATACTAAGGTATGTAATTTGTTAATTATTTATGTATGCATGTTCACATGTACATAAAGGGTTTCCTTTTTTCCTATATTTTTATTGTTATCTAATTTGTAAAGTATGGATGCGATATTGATGATTAATATTGTTTACATTGACTTATTCTTTTGAATTTTGTAGATTGTTAGGTGAATTTCTATTACCAACGTCAAATATTTTACCACGCACATATCGAGAGATATATGTGATTATGAAAGAATTTGGAATGGAGTATCAAGTTATTGATGCATGTCCTAATGATCATATCATATACTATGTACAATATGCATTATAAAATGAATGCCCACAATGTCAAACAAGTAGGTATCAAACCGATAAAGTGACAAAAAAGGTGCCTCACAAAGTTCTTCATTATATTCCGATGATTCCACGTCTCCAGTGGTTGCTCAGGTGTCAAAGTATAGCACAGTTTATGGATTTCCATGCAAAGAACAGAAGTCAAGACAATGTTCTTCGAATTCCTGCAGATGGGTCTGCATTTAGGTGCATCGAAGAAAAGTGGCCAATTTTCAAAGAAGAACCTCGTAATGTTAAACTTTCGTTGGCAGCTGATGGCGTCAATCCATTTGGAGAGCTTCGTTCTACCTACTCAGTGTGGCCTATTTTTGTTATAAACAATAACCTTCCTCCTTGTATGTCGATCAAGAGAGAGAACACAATGTTGGAAATGATTGTTCTAGGTATTTAATTAATTTGTATTTTTTTACGTGAAAGTATGATAACTAAATATTTCATTTCTTTGTTTTGTGCATGATAATTATGTCTTTTATATATAACGACATATAGCTAAATATAATTAATCATGTATGTTGGACCAATTAGGTAAGTACCAGGTTAAAGATATGAACGTATATAATGAGCCTATTATCGTTGAGTTGTTGAAGTTATGGGCTGGCATCACTATGTATGAAATTTCTATACCAATAGGGAAAAGATGATTTCAATTCCATGGAATACTTGGATGGACAATTCATGATGCTCCTAGGTTAACAAATTTTTGTGGTATATTGTTACTTTCTTTTGTTCTTTAATATTATATATATCTATTGAAAATATCATGCATTATTTTAAATGGTAATTCTAATTCACTACACTAATTCATATGTCTTGTAGGTCTTCAAACAAAGGGTAAATTTGCATGTCCAGCTTGCGGTCCCAAGATAAAATCTCATCATTCAAGGAGTTTAGAAAAGGAAGTGTTTGATGAGTATAGGAACTTTCTGTCTAAGAACCATCGTTATTGAACTACAGACAAAACAAAATTCAATGGTAAAGAAGAGAATGGAAAAAACCACGAAGAATGACACCTCACCTATGGAATTTGGAATATAATAGAAATCATCAAGGTATGCCAAATTGTTTATGTATTGTTGGACACTGTTGAGTATGGTTGTCATTGATGTCAAAGGAGTTCATTAATGACAAAAGAAGTGTTGATATGGCATGTGTGATGAGGTTGAAAAAAACATGTTGGTGTCCTAATGTCTCATGATGTCATTGTTACATCTTGGTAGTAGTTGGTAACGGTATGATAATTTGGGGATTTGGACTGTGTGTTGAAAAAATGCCCTAAAGCAGCTGCCTTATGAAAATGAACACCATAATTCATAAGAAGAATAAAATTCCTGCCATGACCTACCATCCCATAGTTTGTTGAAATATCTATCTGACCATGGCCCTGGTTCTCAGAAAAACTCCTTGAAGAAGAAGATACAGATCTCCCAAAAGAAGGATTTTTGGACAAATTAGTCAGAATTTCTCTAGGGAAATGCCTTCCATAGTTTGTGGGTTGAAGAAAATGACCACACCACCTGGTCATCCTGTAGGTGTATGTTTTGTCTACTTTACCATGTTCTCACATTAGTTTGATAATGATTGAGGAATAAGATATGGATCTGCCAAAACAAGGTTTCAATCTGTCTTACACCAAAGTTCAGTAAAATGCACGCCAAGGGAAAATGAAGATGAGGTTGGGAGTGAAAACAACATAGGTGTGCTCAATAAGGTGTAATGCATCATCTAGTAGCATTAGTTCAGGTTTTGGGTGAAATGAAAAATCCACCTTAGGTTTTGGACAAATTGTCTAAGTATGGATTTATTGGTAAAATCTGCCTAAGTGACCTCAAGGAAATGCACGCCACCTCTCATAGGATGATGAGAAAAATTATCTGAAAGTGATAGGATCTGTTATGTTGGTTGTTGCATCCAACCATGGTTTCATATTGCCCAAAGAGACTCTAAGGATGAAGATATCAATCTTCCATAAGTGCCTCTCACCTTCATTTGCACTATCCCAGTAAAATGCCCGCCAAGGTTAGATGATGAGGTTGCAGGAGAGAAGATTGACATGGTTGAGTCAGTATGATGTTCCTCACGTTTTGGATGTCTCACTCTCCAATTTTGATGAAAAAAATAAAATCACCTTGGTGACTTTAGGGTTTGAAGAGATTTGTCTAAGTGTCAATAATCATTTTGGAAGACCACTTTCAAATGCTTGTCAGATGTTGGGTGTATGTCAATAGGTTCATCAATTGGCATGGATTTGTTCTTTGTTGAAATGGATATCCAGCCATACTTTTAGGCTGACTTACAATGGTCACATATGCAAAATATCAATCTGTCAAAAGTAGGAAAAATACTATTTTGACTACTTTTTCATACTTAGTCAATTTCCAAAGTTTCACAAAGTTGCCATATTTTTCCAGAATGATGTCAGATTACAACACTGACTTCCTGATAGCACCAGAACACCATTATGTTTCTTTCCAGCCTCACCATTATTTTAACTTGAAATTCAATAGGTAAAAGGACTTGTTTTCCATACACTAACTCATAGGGGGTATGTTTGGTAGTGTTTCTCCATGTTATCCTATAGGCCCATAAATCCTCTGGGAGTTTTTTTTCCCAATCCTTATGATGTAAGTGAATGGTTTTAGTTAAAATGGATTCTAATAATTTATTAGTTGATTCTACTTGACCATTAGCCTGAGGGTGATAAGGTGAAGATTTTCAATGTCGAATGCCATATTTCGTAGTAAGTTCTTTCATTAATTTAGAAGTAAATTGAGTACCTTGATCTGTGACAATTTCTCTAGGTACACCAAACCGGGTGAATATTTCTTCATATATGAATTCTACCATTGATTTCTCTATGGCTCTAAACAAAGCTTTAGCTTCTACCCATTTGGTGACATATTCTGTGCAAACTAGGATATATTTCTTTTTACGAGACATGGGAGAAATTGGTCCTACAAAATCAAGAGCCCATTTCTCAAAGGGTTCAATCATAACTTGCGGTTGTAAAGGAATTTGATTAGATGACGTAGGTCTACCCATTCTTTGACAACTATCACATCCTTTGACATATTTGGCAGCAACTTTAAAAATGCTTGGCCAATAATAACCAGAATCTAAGACTTTGTATGTCGTCCTCTTATCAGAAAAATGTCCTCCACATGGTCCATCATGGCATGCATGGAGGATGTCTGTCATTTCATCCTCCCACATGCATCATCGAATAATAAGATCTGGACTAGTGCGGAAAAGATCGTTATCAACCCAAGAATAATTGGAACTCTGAACTATAATACGACGCTTCTCATGTGGGGAAAAATGGTTTGGTATTTTCCCAGTTGCTAAATAATTGGCAATATCTGCGAACCAAGTGGTTTGAAAAGATACAACAAATAGATGTTCATCAGGAAAAGTGTCATCAACAATTTTAGTACCATCATCATGTTGAATACAGGAAATCAAATTTGCTACTAGATTTTCTTTACCAGATCATTCAATGATGGTAATGTTAAATTCTTGCAATAGAAGAAGCTGTCAGGTCACTCTACCATTGGTAATTGGTTTATTCATGAAAAATCTAATGGCGGAGTGATAGGTATGCACAAAAAATTCATAACCTGTAATATAATGACGAAACTTATTAATAGAACAAACTACTGCCAAGAATTCTTTTTCAGTAAAAATATAATTAAGTTTGGTAGGAGTCAAATTCTTACTAATAAATAAATGACATAAGGTGCTTATCCTTATTTTTGGCCGAGGACTCCTCCTATGTCCGTATCAGAGGCATCGGTAGATATGTGAAAAGGAAGGGACCAATCGGGACCTCTAAGTATTGGTGCCACCGATAGTTTAGCTTTTAGGATTTCAAAAGCATTTTGACAATATTTCGTCCACTGGAACTGCATCTTTTGTAAGCAACTTAAACATTGGTAAAGCGATTTTAGTGAAATTTTCAATAAAATGGCGGTAATAGCCTGCATGACCAAGAAAGCTTCTTACCTCTTTCTGATTTTTGGGAGAGGGAAGGCCAACAATTAATTCGATATTTGCATGGTCTACCTTAATCCCTTGGGAGGAAACATGGTGTCCCAAAACTATACCTTCTGTCAGTAACATTTTACATTTTTCGTGACTAAGGGATAAATTTATTTCTTGACATCGGATCAAGACCTTCTCGAGGTTGTCAAGGGCTTCTTGAAAAGTATTACGATAGGCCATAGATGAATCCATGTATACCTCCACATAGTCATGTATAAGATCAGAAAATATTCCTAAGAATGCTCGCTAGAAAGTGGCAGGTGCATTACATAAGACAAATGGAAAATCTCGATAAGCGTATGTTCCCCAAGGGCATGTAAAAGTGGTATTGTCTCAATCTTCAGGTGCTATTAAAATCTGGTTGTAACCACTATACCCATCAAGAAAGGAAAAATACTGTTTACTTGACAAAGTATCTAATACTTGATCAATAAAAGGTAAAGGAAAGTAGTCTTTAAGTGTAGCTTTTTTTAGATGTCTAAAATAAACACAAATGCACCATTTCCCTGTGACTTTCTTTGGGACTACTACTAAAGGAGATACCCATTTACTATCAGAGATAGGATAGATGAAACCAGCAGTGAGGAGTTTTTGTAATCCTTCTTTTACTATATCCTTTAGAGCAGGATTCATCCTCCTATGTGGCTTCCTTACAGGTGATATGCTTGGATCCATATAAATATGGTGAATACAGGTGTCAGGATGTATACCCTTCATATCGGTGTATTCCCATGCAAATGCTCTGACTTGTTTCTTAATAATTTCAAGCAGCTGTGCTGGTTGGTTTTCACTTAATCCTGTGTTTATATGCATAAATTTTTTAGGACCAACCTCACAAGGTATGGTATATGGTCCCGTATGCTCTTCAATTGTGAATACACAAGGTGTTTTTGTAAACATTGAGAGATCCATATTCTCTTGAAACTCATCTCCAAAAATCTGATCGAATTGAGCAAAATACTGAGGAAAATACGTACAAGTTGTTGAAGAAACAAACTGGTTTAATACATTCTCAGTAGTCTGCTCTTGAAGTGCCAAGGAGAAATCACTAGGAAGGGAGAGATTGTCAAAGTCTTCATCCCTAAAAGAACAATTTAACCACCATGAATTTTTCAGTTATTGGTTGTGCTAGGGGGTATAAAATAAGTCTTTTTGTGGACAACCCATTGGAAATAGTCGTCTCTCCATCCCTACATCCTATAAAATCATTTGTAGTAGCTAACCATGGTCTTCCCAAAATAATAGGATTCCCTTTAGAAGGATCGTTTGATTCTATGACCATAAAGTCGAGAGGGTATTCCCATGAGGCTACTCATACAACAATGTCATCCAAGACTCCAACAAGTTTTACTGTAGTATGGTCTGCTAATTCGAGGATGGAAGGAGTAGGTCATAGAAATTGTCCTAACTGTAAAACTTCTAAAACTATGGTGGTCATCACGTTAATAGCGCATCCTAAATCAATTAATGTATTTTCTATGGTGGTGTTGTTTATAATTACAGTCACTACTAGGGCTCTTGGATTTGTATATTTTGCAATTTGGGATTGGCCTGTCATACATTCAGACATCTCTCCTATAACATGAATTGTAAGAGGATCCTTTTGCTTCTTTTTTGGGCGTTTAATACATAGCTCCTTTATTACCTTACTATATATTGGTATATCTTTTATAGCTTGTAATAGAGGGATTTTAATACAGATATTCTTTAATTCATTCAAAATGTTGTACTCCAGATGAACTATAGGGTTTTCTATTACTAGTCTTTCTGGAAATGGAGGGATTCTTTGCTCCTGAATAATTTCTTGCAGAGGATGGGTGTGTACTGGAACCTTTGGAATGTTCACATCCTCCAAAATAGCTTCATTCATGGGTTCATTTCAATCTTCTTCTTCTTCATTCGGTTCTTGAATGATGATTGATGACTTGGGTTTATTATTCACAACTCGTCTCAATCGTAATTGAATTTCATGTACAGGTACAGTTGAAATAAGGTACGATGGAAGAGTTTGCAACTCAATGCTGTTAATATCTTGAGTTGGTTTATTATTAGGGTTAGGTATTGATTGCGTAGGTAATAATGTCGGTCGAGGAGGATTTCCATTCTGAAAGTGATGAGGTTGTTGTGTGATCAAAGGAACTGGAGGTACAAATCCAGGCGACATTTGCTGGAAATTTGTTTGATTCCGAGGATAAGGATGATTAGGTGTAGGGACAGGTTGTGGCTAAGGATATGGTTGTCCTCTCCATCCTGGTGACCAATATTGATGTTATGGAAATTGAGGACGAGGGTATTGAGGTGGCTAATTCTTCCAACTTGAATTTTTCCCTTGTTGAGGTGGTTGATATGGAGGATAATAGAGTGGAGGTTGCGGTTGAAAGTTCTGATATGCTGGTTGGAATATAGGTTGCCAAGGAGGCCTCCTAGATGTTTCAGCTACATCCCCACTCTTATATATGGCTTGCAACCCAGGAAAGGATGGGAAGTTATCTATTGGATGCTCTTCTGTATAGATGTGACATACGAAAATGTTGTTTAATGGACATTCCCTTTGGGGATGTTTAGTTTTACACCTTGGACAAAAGATACTCATTGCTGCTCGTTCTTCATCCTACCTCTTCTTAGCTTGTAAAAAATCTAGTTGAGAATCCATCGCTCCTAAGATATCAGTTTTGAAATTCTCCAACAGGTTTCCTAACTCTACTCTTGTAACTCCACCTGAACTAGGAACATTTCCTCTAACATTTCTACTAAAAGGATCTTGAAAATTTTTCGCAACTTCCCCCCTACCCCTAGAATAATTTTTACACATCTCACCGATTTGTGAAAATTTTTTATGAGAAATATCGCCAGATCCCATGAGATTAAGAATTTCTAACAAGTCCTCAGAGATCCCCTTAAGAAAAAGTGTACGTACCGCATCTTCTTGGAGGTCACTATATTTAGATTTATGTAATGTATAAATGAACCTTTCGAGATAATCCTCCAGGCTCTCATCTTCAAGTTGTTGTATCTTGAATATATAATGTCGAGAGTCATTGGGTTTGCAATGCTCTTGATATTTTCGTAAGAATGAAGTTTTCATATCATCCCAAGTCTTGATAGTAGATTCTCCTAATCCCATGAACCATCTCAAGGTGGAATCTTTTAGTGTAGCGGGAAAGAGTTTTAGTTTGTGAGCATATTGTAGATAATTATAGCTCCTACAAAGGATATTGAACTCCAACAGGAATGTGTCCAGGTCCTCATTGCTTTTTCTATAAAAAGTAGGTAAGGAGGAAGGAGGGATGCTTTTCATAGTTACATCCTGCAATGTATCTAAAATAGGAAACCCGAAGGCAGCCTCAGTATGATTTTCCCCTTCTCCTTATTTATTTCTAACTTCACCATGATCTTTGTTTTCTCCCCGTCTCTCCATATAAGCTGGATTCTTAATGTAGATATACCTAGGAGGCTCCTTTCGAGGTGACAATGGGGCGTCCCAACGTTCTTTTTTGGGAGAGATATTCCTCTGATCAACCGTGTTTTTATTGAATTTTAAAGTGATAGTAGGTTATATTATAGAAGTTTCAATTTGAGAAATAACTGGATCTATTAAGGTTCCAAAGAGAGATTTTACTTGGGCAGGATCAACAAAGTCAACGAAATTCGGGTCTCCTACTTGTGAAAAGGTTGTGTTAATCGGATTCGAAACTAGTGAAAGGCTGGAGATTTCTAATGGTTGATCCTCTTGAATTTCCTCAGGAATGAGGTCCTTAAGACCCCCTACCAAGGTTTCTTCTCCTTCTATGGCTTCCCCATTAATATTTCCTAAGAGAGTCTCCTTAGGTTTTAGGGTAGAACTACTTCCTATAGGCATCTTTCGATACCTTTCTGGTGCATTAGTGTTTGGGGAATTATGTTAGGGACTTCAATAATTTTTCTTGTCTTAACAAATCTACCCTAAGGATCTCTAAGTCTGCTCATGAAAAAATTTAAACTAAAGAAAACCTATGCTACTATTGTTGCTAGATTTTGGGTGCCTGTTATAACAGATGCGCAGGTTCTTACCTCTCATCTTGTCGCTCCCTCGCTATTGCTAAGCTTCATAAAGAATTATATTCTACCTTACAGAACAACTCCCCGGCAATGACACCAAATTTTTTTGGGTGTTATAATGTCTAAATTAATTCACCTAATCTTTAATTATCGACCGGGGTTGGTAGGCTTAGAGTTGACACAAAATATATGCAAAGGTAGAGGGGTTCTTATGGTGTCGTGGAAATATTTTAACAAACAAAAGATCGAAAGATCTTTCAAAATGAAAAACCGAGTCAAACTCCTAAGAATTCAACTATTAAGTCAATTAAACCAGGACAAAATATTAAACTAAATAATTAATAATTTATTAAACTAAAAATGATATTATTAACAACTAATCTTTAACTTGGAAACTAAGATGCAAGGAAAACCTAATTAATAAGCAAGTAGAAAACTTAATAAAACAAGTAAAGAGAAGCAAGTAGAAAACTTAATAAAACAAATTAAATAGAAAGAAACAAGTAGAAATCTTAATAAAACAAGCAAGTAGAAAACTTAATAAAGAAAATTAAATAGAAAGAAACAAGTAGAAAACTTAATAGGAATGTCTTTGAATTTTGTCCTACAAGTCTCTTTCAGTAATCACACAATGAAAAAGGAACAACCTAAAAATATACTAAGGATATTACATACAATACTGAAATTACATGCAAAGGAATAAATTAATCTAAAGGCATAAACAAAAAACAATACATTAGTAAAGAAATCAGAAACAATATTCAAGGAACAAAACACAAGACAACTTAACACATATTCAAGGTGAAGAGAAGTAAAGAAAATAATAAAACTTTAATACATAACCTAAAACACTCTAACTTTAACTTCAATGTTAAATAAAACTATTATCTAACTATTATAGTCAAAACATAATTCAGACATTAACAAAACAGAACTGAAAACAATCTCAAAATACATAAAAAAAACACTAAAAACGAAACTAAGGGTTGAATGACAGACTGAACTGTGGGTCTGAAAGGGGTCGTTGAGTGGTAGACTGAATAGGCTATCCGAATGACAGTTGACACCGTTAAAATAATAAAAACTAACCTAAATGAGTTAATATTTAGTTGAATTTGTGTAGATGCAGATCAAATGCATGAAGACAATAAGTAAACCTACTTATTAAGCAAATTCAACAATTACATAACCTTAAACAAATTCATAAGCATAAGGAAAACATTGCATATTAATAAACAAACTAAAATTTAAATTGCATAACTGATAACTGAAAATAGACAAGAAATAAACAGAATTGAATTCAAAATAAATCTATCTATTTGCTTGGAAATAAACTGAACAATAAACTGGAAATAAAATAACTGAAAAAAAGCTGAAAGCAAACAATGTGCGCAGTTAACTATCTAATTCAGAAATAAAATTGCGTTACAGAAATAATAAAACAAACTGTAAATTAAACTAGCTATAACAGAAAACTGAAAGAAACAAACAAGAAAAGAAACCTCTGGTTGATGAGGGGCCCTCTCAGCAATCAAGGGTGGTGCCTGGATAACTTCTACTCAAATGCAATCTTCAACAACAACACATACAACTCTTTACTTAGACGATGGAACAGAAATACAATGTACTCAAGAACAAACTGATGAATTCTTTCTAACTTTCTGACTTTCTATCTCTAGCTAACTAATCTCTCACGCAGAGGTTGATTTATAATAGTTTATAGAGATGAGCAAGTTGACCCTTTAGTGGTCGAGTTCTCTCTAAATTTATTCGATCATAAAGGCACATGACATATCGCAATCCAACACATAGGATCTTCCCTTCTTCAATGCGGTTCTTGTCTTCTTCACTGGACAACTAACACACAGTCTCCTTCTTCAATGCAACAGGTCTTCAGAGGTGGTGCACGAGTCCTTATTTAGTGCAGTAGTGAACTGATGGTGAATAGAGGAGAACGTATTGGCGAATCTTCTAGAGCGTAGGTTAAATGCATCAACCCAATGCGTGGATTGTTAATGTGGTGGCAAGTGAAGGAGGCTGTATCTGGCGGATTATCTAGAACAAAAGCTCCATCACCCAAACGCGTGGACAACAGGTCGTTTGTAGGCTGTTTCACATTTTAATTGTCCGAAATCAATTCTGAGCAGTGCGTAGTCTAGTTAACGATCTGGATGGAGAGATGAACAGCAAGCTGGGTCGTGAGCTGGATATGCTAGGCGTCGATCTAGGGTGAACGAAGTGTCTGTTTGCTGGCGTGCTTCAGGACTGCAGTCTACAGCAACACGTTTTAACATCTGGAAAACTACCAGGGAGTTTTGCACAGTGAGTTGGATGACAAGCTGGACGTGTTGTGTGTAAGGTAGGTTGAATGTGTTCTGTTTATTAGTCCATCCCAAAAAGATTGTAAAATCTGCAAACAAATATATAAATTAATTAATACATCAAATGTGCTTTAATAATGCCAATTTTAATTAATAAAATCATAAAAATGATAATAATAAATAGATTTGATATAAACCTTAAATTCATACATACCTGCGCTGAATAGTGATCTGCGTGACTTAAAATATACAAAAAGATAATAAAACGTATGTTTAAATGAGTAATTTAATTGCCAAAAATGATAACAATTCTAGAAAAATGATAAAAATTCTAGGATCAACAATACTTTCCATGTCATTACTTCCTTTGTCATTCCTTTGTATTTCACTAATTTTACCCTACCATCATGTCTTTGGTTAACCTTTTGTCATTCACTGAACTCCTTTGACATCAATGACAATCACATTCAACTTGTATCATATATTATATAAATCTTTGTTTTTTTTAGTGAATTATGTTCATCGCGGTATGTGCCTATATTGATTAATTAGTGTTAATTTGATTTTGTTGATGTTTCATGAATGTCGTTAAGGCACGAATGGGCTTCCACTAGGAATGAAATTTTACCCGATGCAATTCAATAGGTTTCCATACTATGAGAACCTACAAATAGTTCATGTGTTTGATACAATTCATATCGAGAAGAACATAACAAAATTATTATGGTGAATATTAGATGGAAGGACTGCCAAAGAAAGAATTGGAAAGATTTGCAGTGATATCCAAGAAGCTAATCATGCACTGCAAAGTGTGATCATTAATTCTAATGGTTATGGTCGTCAATAGAATATTAGTCTTCCTTGGTGCTTAATGGAGCAACTGAGCAACATCGTAAAAGGGGCCATAAGAAAAATCAGGTTTTTGATGGGGTTTTTGTCTAACATAAAGAATATCTTAACGAAAATGGTGATTTTGGTGGGGTTAAAACACATGACTGGCATACATTCATTAAGGTAATTATGAGTTTTTAATACATTTCCTTATTGGTATGCACTATTTTATTAATTTTATTCTCTTATTTGGAAATAAATAATAATTATGTGTTTTTTGATGCAGTATGTTCTACCTTTATCTCTCCCAGACGACATTGACAATAACAAAAAACAAATTATTTATGTTCTTGGAAAATACATGAGGTAAGTAATTAGTGTTTTATATGGAAAATATACTTGATGCGTGATTTGTAGCAGAACTTATTGACATATTATGTTTTGCCCGCAAATTTTATATATGGCTTGATATTATTTTATTGCATCATTTGTAGGTGGATTTCCTCAAAATAAATCCATAAAGAAGATATAAGGTATTGGAAGAGAGAAATTCCCCGACTAATGTGTGAAATGCAACAGTATCTACCTCCAGCATTTTTCAATGCACAAGAACACTACCTCATACACCAAGTTGAGGAGATTGGATTATGTGGACCGATACACACAAGGTCGATGTGGATGGTGGAGAGGCAGTTGAAGTCTTTGAAGGATCTTGTTAGACAAAGAGCATGTCCCGAGGGTTCTATGGTTGAGGGATATATGTTATATCAATGCATAGTGTGTATTAGTGAATATCTACCTAAATTAGCAGAAAATATGAATGTGCCTCGCATTTGGCATCTCAACTCCATCAACAAATTTGAAGGGGAGTTCCTATTGGGGAAAGGTACAATGAGGACCGTGAAAGGTAATTATTAGATTTTGTGGAATTAATATATCATGTATTTTTCCAATTTTATTTTATCATACTGATTTGTTATTTTTTTATTAATCCTGCATATTCAACTGTATTAAACTATGCATGTAATGATATCTAATTAATGATAGTGAATTGTTATTTTTGCATATAGTTGCTCGAGTGTGGGATGCTTTACATTTATACATTGCAAACAACCTTGATTGGATGGAGCATTGGATAGAATATTGCGAAGAATGCTTCGGTAGTTTATCATGGGAAGGGGTCAGTGAGATGATTGAAACATCTCATCATCATCGACATCAATTTCCTGATCTTATGTCACAAAGGGAAGTTGATTTAGCCTATGGTTTAAAAGGTAAAAAAAAAAGTAAATTGTTTACCCACATTTTTCTATTTACTTCCCATTTTTTCAATGTATTTGGTTTGTTTAAGTTTTCAAATATATTTTCTAAGTCCTATATGATGTTTATTAATTCACAATGTATTTTTTACTTATTGTCAATGTTGCAATTGAAACATCACAAGGCTATGTGGTGTAATGGTTGTAAATTTCGTATCAAAATGTTGGATGATAAGATGAAAACCTCGGATTGTGGGATAACTGCAGTGTTTAAGGTCACCAATGTTTCCTCTAGAAGTGATAGACATCCAGAAGAAACTGATAATAGGTACTATGGGCATTTGGAGGACATAATTGAGTGTGATTTTAATTCCTTTAAGATAGTTTTGTTTGAGGTGAAGTGGTACAGGCTATGGATGCATGAACGTGATCTTGAAAGAAATGTTATTGAGAATGCTAATGGATTTACCATGGTTAATACAAGGGCATTTGAACTGGGTACAAAGCCTTATGTTCTTCCAAGTCAATGCGAGCAATTCTTTTACTCAGAGGTACTAGGTAAAGAAGGTTGGTCATACGTTGTTAGATACGATCCAATAGGAAGACCAATAAAGTATAATCATGTAGATGATGAAGATAATCATGAAGAAGAAGAAGATGATGATGATTCAGATCAGGAGCAGGTCACTACAGTCGATGTGTTCGATGAACAAGTTGAAGAGGTTGATCATCCAAATGTAGTAGACTATGATCTCATTGACGATGTAGATGACTATATTAGCGAAGATGCCATTAATGATGATGTTGATGTGAATGAGCCTTTCATGAATATGTATTTTGAACCATATCCTGATACAGATGTTGAGTTGGATGAAGAAGAAGATCATGAATGATATTTAATTGTTGAAGAGTAGAGGCACGTGTTTATATCTTTTATGTCATGATGATATTTATATGTTTTTGTTTCCAAATTCCTTTTTTATATGTTTTTATTTCCAAAGTGCATACCCAAGAAAAGCATTGATTTGTTGTTGAAAACCTCTTTGCGAGCAGAATTTGTGAGCCTGAAAATCACTCTACGAGGAGAATTTGTGAGCCTGAAATACAGTATGCGTGCATTACCTCACCCCCGCTTCGAACTTGGATAACCATGGCCGAAATTCAAACAGGGGTGTCCATCATGACGAGCGTAACTGAAATGCGGGAATCCTCCTCTACAACCCTAGTTGAAACACAATCATCCACAGATGATAGGGTAACAGTAAAAAAATTCGAGGAGAAATCTGATACATGGAGAGATGCAAAGATGTGGCCACCAGGTATGGAAACTATCCTAAGGAAAGAAGAAGTTTTTGAATTTTTGTGGGGAATGTTTAGTTATGCTGATGAGGAGATAGATGAGGCAATTTTGAAATATGATGCTGGGAATACGAAACTCATAATTTTTGGGAAGCGGGTATACCTCGACCCTGATTTGGTTGCCCGAGCTACAAATATTCCATGCAGAGGGGGAGCGATATTAAGCTCAAGGAAAATCCCCGAACAAGAGAAGAACTAGATGGCCAGTAAAATTTGTGGGCAAGAATTAAATGTTTCAAGGAATGGTTTAAAAATGCAATATGTCCCTCCCAAAATACACAAAAATTTGATTCAGATTGTCCTTAGGACAATTCTGAATCATCATAGGGTTTACATTTCAGGTGAATGTATGTAGGTAGTGATACATTGGGTGGAAGACATACCTGTAGATATTCCTTATCTACTGGCTAAGAAACTCCACTCTACCCTGCAGGAGAGCAAATTAAGGAAGGTTAAATTTAGTTTCACAGACACACGTCAAAAAATTATTGATTTATGTCAACCCCATGCTACTGAAACAGAGATTGGTGATATCAACCAGCATGGAAAAATATCTTTTCCAAAACCACCTGTTCATAAAACATACGTTAAGAAACGTAAAAGTAGGGAACATAATGAGGAATTGCCAGTACATTCTCCTCAGCATAATGAGGAATTAATACAATATCCTGAGCACCATGGGGAATTACCATTACACCCTACTGAACGGAACGAGGAATCTCTAGTACAAAGTCCTGAGCACCATGGCAAATTACGAGTACAATATCCTGATTTGGTCACAAATGATGAAATTCGTGCTTCCATAACTTTGAAAGAGTTTAAGGGGCATGTAGATAGTCTTAGATTTTTATCATTCAAGCTAGCATTATCTTAGGATCTTTAACTGAGACAATAAAAAGCACAACAATCAAACACAAAGATTTTCCTCAGGGAAACCATAAAGGAGAAAACCCCACAACTTCCTCAGAGATAGAATCAGCACCAAAACTAAAACCTGAAAACATAAAGATGATCTCTCGATAGTAGTAGTCTCTCTCTCTAATCCTATCTTCTTCTCTCTCACTCATGTGCCCCAATGAGTGAGTGTGTGTGTGTTAAATAGAGAGGCTCACTCTCTATTTATATTCTTTCGTTCACTTGATTTCCACTTCAACATGTCGGCCCCACTTAACAATTACTTACTAGGGCTAACATCTCTAGGAGAGTCTAACAACCCTATTGCCCCACAACTGTGGGGACTTTTCCCTTTGATCAATAAGGATGGTTAACCTTGACACAATTGTGGGGACTATTGCCCCAACTTATAATGGAGGGTTTACCTCAATGACTTTACATGACTTGTTTACATTATTGAATCTCCCGATCGGAACATCGGGGCATGACATGACTCAACTAAATTATAGATACTTCCTGAAATAAACATCGGGGTACAATATATAAGATATACAAGTGAATACATTATGAAGTTACAAGTACATCAACACTCCCTCTTAACTAGGAAGGTATTCCCTCGACACAATTTATCAGCACAAGTCTTCTTCTCTGTATTATCTAGCTCATCATCAAGTCATCTTCATCAAGTTTGGATCATCATCACTGGATCATCACTGGATCATCATCATCATCACTACTTCCTCTATCTCAATCAAATGGTGCTATCTCTTCATTTTTCTCGTCACAAGAAGTTCTACATAGCTAACCCTTTTTCATGCTGGTTGTATGCCTAGCCTCCATGTAAGTCTTCTTCAGCGCTTATATATAACCCTAATTCAGAATGGCCCACCCAACACTTACATTTGACCATGAGAGGAACACATCCAACACCATGTCAGAAAGGCCCAACACTCACATCCGATCATGGGAGGAACACATCCAAGAACCATACCGGAAAGGCTCAGCACTCACATTTGATCATGGGAGGAACACATCCAAGAACCATATCGGAAAGGCTCAGCACTTATATCTGACCATGATAGGAAAATTTATTCAGAAATCATGATAGGAAACTTTATTCACACATCATGATAGGAAACTTTTATTCAGACATCATGTCAGAAAGGCTCTGCACTTATATCTGACCACAATAGGAAACTTGATTCACACATCATGATAGGAAACTTTATTCACACATCATGTTAGGAAACTTTTATTCACACAGAATGTCAGAAAGGCTCTCCACTTATATCTGACCATGATAGGAAAATTTATTCACATATCATGATAGGAAACTTTATTCACACATCATGATAAGAAACTTTTATTCACACATCGTGTCAGAAAGGCTCTGAACCCCAGGCTGAGTGTCAGTCCCAGACTGAACAAATTCCTGGTAACTGACTAGGTGCCTCCATTCTCTCAGAGAATGGAATTTATCACTTATATCTAATCATGTAGGAACCAATCCTATAGTCACATCAGAATGGCTCAACACTCATATATAACATGGAAGGAACCAATCCTCTCACCATGACAGAATGGATCAGCCCTTACATCTAACCATCGAAGGAACCAATCCTCTCACCATGTCAGAATGGCTCATGAACTCATCACTTCCCCTTGGAGGGAACCTTGATCTAGAGAACACCAAGATTCTCCCTGAAGTACTCAAACTTCACTCTAGCCAATGGCTTAGTCAACACAACAGCTATATGTTCGTCCGTCGCAACATACTGGAGCTTCACTACTCCTCTCTACACCATCTCCCTGATATAGTGATATTTGATCTCGATATGCTTTTATTTTTCATGGAATAGCGGGTTCTCTGAAAACTTCACACAACTCTAGTTGTTGCAATATATACAAGTAGCATCCAACTAGAGATCAAATAAATCAGATAGTGGCTTCCTTAGCCATACTACATCACAACTAGTTGAACAAGCTGGGACATACTCTACTTCATATGTTCTTAGTGTCACGCAAGATTGTTTCCTGCTAAACCAAGAGATCACACTTGATCCCATACTGAAGCAACACCCTGAGGTTCTCTTTCTATCGATGGCACTGCCTGTCCAATCTAAATCAACATAACCTTCCAAGTTAATCTTCTGATCATCCTTATACTTGATCCCATAATCAATTGTACCCCTCAGGTACCGCAAAATATTATTTGCAACAATCAAGTGAACATGTCTCGGATCTGTCAGGAATTGGCTCAAGGTGTTCACAGTAAAGCAAATATATAGTCTTTTATTCATTAGGTACATCAAGGACCCAATCATCTGACGATACATTGTAGCATCAATTGAATCTGATGAAGCATCGCTCAATAGCTTCAGGTTCAATTCCATAGGTTTGTTCATGGCATTTCAATCCATCATCCTGAATCTCTTCAGGATCTCTACCGCATACTTCCCTTGTCCCAGGGAAATTCCATCCACATTCTACCACACCTCCATGCCTATAAAATAGTGCATCATATCCAAGTCCTTCATCTTGAACTCAACAGCAAGCTTCCTTCTTGCAAATTTAATGAGTTCCTATTTTTTGTCAGGAACAAGTCATAGACATATAATAGGAGCATCACTAGTCTTCCACCTTCAACCTTGAAGAAAAGGTTGGAATCCGCTTTACTCTCAGTAAAGCCTAGAATCATCAGTAAATTATCCATCCTATTGTACCATGTCAAACCTCAGGATCTTCTGTAGTCACTCCCTCTAAAGTGGAGCATCATTCTCCCTCTTTCTTTTGTATTCTATGCATTGAAACATTATGTACCGAAGTGACAAGTAGCTTCCTCTGCTACTAACATTCTATGTATCCATATAGGGTCATTGGATACCAAGATCCTCTATCTTGAACTTTTCAAAATTTCTTCTCACACCCATCTATGAGCTTGTCATCCTCTATAGACTTTCATCTTCAACCTTGTAGCAAAGGTTCAGATCTTCATCAAGCTCCTCATGTATGTGTTATCCCATGGGTGTCTTCTGAGCTCATACAAGGCCTTATTTCATTTGCACACATGATTCTGCCTGTCATGTGTCTCAACTCCCACTAGCTGCAAATTTCTCTTCGTAGTCTATGCCTTTTTTTCGTGAGAAGCCTCGTGCTACGAATCTTGCCTTGTATCCATCGATGTTTCCATCTACTGCATGATGAAACTACGAAATTCCCTTCATGTATCGATACTACATCCTAGAAATCATTATTTTTGAATTGGTCTTCCCTTTCTTCTTGGTTACTTTTTCATGGGTAGAAGGTTCTGCATCAATGATGTCGCTGCATTCGTCATATTATTCTTCATCTTGAGCTGTCGTCACTTGTTCTTTGGAACAAGTTTCATCCTTCTTTTCTTGTAAGCGATTTTACGCGATCTTTCCTACAAGTCAAATGCATTAGTTGTATGGTTAGAAACATTTCATAAGGTATATTCATAATGAAAAATTCATTTGCATCAAGATATATGATTATGCAACTATTTTAGCCAATACAACATTCATCCATATCTCACGGAAACTTTCTAGATGCCTTCCATCTCTACCAGGACAACATTGAGATTGTGAACTAATCCAATATGTCAGCAAAGAGGTTTCATTCTAGATAAGTAGCAATGGAGAAATGTATAGCACCATGAGATACTTACCCATCACATGCATATTAGTAGTATATTGTCATTAATACAAACATTCTATCATGCATAATATATCAACTAAATATAAACAAATGCATAACAACAACAATATCATGAAATGACAATTGAATACTTATCTTTATTTGTTTCGTGGGCAGACTCCTTCTTGAGCCTTCAGCTTCATCATCTTCTTCATTCATCATTTCTTATCCAAATTCTAAGATGGATAAGATTTTCTTCAAGAGTTGATTCCTTTGTATTCCTCATCGCTTGAGGGATCTTCTTTGGATGGTGAGAGCTTGATCTTTAGTTGCTCCCATCTTCTCTTCTCCTATTATGAGTCGAGCTTCTTCTTCTTCCCAAAGTTTGTTGAAAGTAATCACTTCCTTCTGGCACACATTCCTCGCATGAATGAATCCCATGATCCTGGGAGGCAATTCAAGGTGGCTATCACCACTTTTTCATTCTCCACTTCTTCTTCTACTGCTACAAGTTGTTCTTTCATTTGAGAGACCCTCGTAAAGTATGACTGTGTGGTCTCTGCATTCTAGATCTTCACATTCTTCAACTGTTTTCTAAAACTCATATTCCGATTTATGTTCTTCCCTTCAAATAGCTTGTTCAAGGAATCAAACATATCTATCAGTGTCTTTAGGGAAGACACTTATGGTATAAGGTGATCCGTGATTGAATCGGCAATGAGCTTCTTGGACTTGACCAAGTTCTTCTGGTGTAAGGATTTTAGCCTCATCTACCTCTAGAACTGGAACCTCTCTACTTTTGTAGGTGTCCAATTCATTTTCTTCAGAGAGATCATATACTTCCATGCTTGGAAGTTGTCAGCTTCACCAAGCTTATCATCAAGCTGATGTCATAGATCACTTTGAAATGAGAACCTCAAATGAAAATAGAAAAAGATTAGATCTTACCGATTTGAGGTGTCTGTTTTGGTTCCGAAGCTGGATGATCTAGGGTTTGTTAGAGAAACCCTAATTTTCAAAAATTTGAATATTTTAGATATGATTGGATAGAAATATAGACCTATTCAAGGTGAGCTATCCAATGTACTCATTTTCTGAAAACAGTGGAGTGGAGCTCCTGGAACAGGAAGCCCTAGTTTACCAATTTCTTCTGCATAAATGCTTGATATTGTTTCTGCAGTATCTCCAAAATTACTGCTCCTCTGTGTCTAAAACTTCTCATTGAGGTCTCGTTTCCTATCCCTATTCCAAAACCATAGGTTTAACTAGAATTGGTTTCACCAATTGGGACTTATGAGCGTTTTCCCAAGGTGATCGGTTTCAGGACTGTTCAACATAGCGAAGTTGCACGGATTGCCACGTGTCACTATTTTATCTTATGGGTCTAAAAATTGGACCACAGAAATTAAAGTCTATTCCCTTTCTGGAACATCTTTAGAAATTTCATTTGGACCTTCGTATCCTGATATATAGCAATTTTCCCCACGTGTCCTATTTGGGGATGAATCCTGGGAGACGCGAGAACCCTAACTTGGAGGAATCATATCTCCTAGAATACAGTGAATCTAAGGCTGAAACTTGGATACAGTGTACATTAGGATTTTATCTTCGATCTATGAAATTTTCAGACCCTTAGAATTCTGTAATCCCAAGATATAGCGAATCTACCAAAACGTATCAGTTTTAGTATTTAGGGTTTTTTTTTCCAACTCAAGGTCAAACTAGGGTTTGACTTTCCTGGAGTTTCACCCAACCAAAAATATCGACCCAGGTCTCTAAAATTAGATTTTGATGAGGAGAGAAATCCTATTCTAGGATCACTCAAAAATTCCTCTTCTGTAAGAAGCCCTAATTTCCCGCACCAAAAACTGAAAATGTCCAGAATCGAATTCTGCTTCGACAAGAAGATGCGCCCTTCAATGGAGAGTCAACCTATCATACTTTTGCTGATGGATTGTGGAGAGAGACCCAAAAATTAAGAATCCCTAGCTTCTACAGCTGCACAATGTCTTGTTCTCAGGTTAGCTCTGATACCATGTTAGATTTGTATCATTCAAGCTAGCATTATCTTAGGATCTTTAACTGAGAGAATAACAAGCACAACAATCAAACAAAAGAGACAATAGACACAAATATTTTTCTCGAGGAAACCATAAAGGAGAAAACCCCACAACTTCCTCAGAGATAGAATCAACACCAAAAGTAAAACTCAAAAACATAAAGATGATCTCCTGATAGCAGTAGTCTCTCTCTCTGATCCCAGCTTCTTCTCTCTCACTCATGTGCCCCAATGAGTGAGTGTGTGTGTGTTAAATAGAGAGGCTCACTCTCTATTTATATTCTTTCATTCACTTGATGTCCACTTCAACATGTTGGCCCCACTTAAAAATTACATACTAGGGCCGACATCTCTAGGAGAGTCTAATAACCCTCGTGCCCCACAACTGTGGGGACTTTGCCCTCCAATCAACAAGGAGGGTTAACCTTGACACAATTGTGGGGACTATTGCCTCGACTTACAATGGAGGGTTTACCTCAATGACTTTACATGACTTGTTTATATTATTGAATCTTCCGATCAGAACATCAGGGCATGACATGACTCAACTACATTATAGATACTTCCTGGAATAAACATCAGGGTACAATATATAAGATATACAAGTGAATACATTACGAAGTTGCAAATACATCAACAGATAGAGGTCATTGGGAGGAGGTGACAGGAAACAAAATGGAACAAACTACTTCTCACTTTTCCATTCCTCAAGACATTCTTGATAGAATTCCTCCTAAACAGTTGGAAATTGAATATGATTGTTCTTCCAAATCAGAATCAGGGGCTTCTACTATGCATTTAGACATTGAATCATATGAGTTTGATAGTAGGTACGTGCTCATCCTATATGATAAAATGGAGCATTTCAAGGATGTTAGAATAATCCGTCAGGATTATTGTAAATAAATAATAAATAGGAATATGAATAGATAGGAAGGTGAAAAGGCTGGTTCTCAACCGCCACATTGTAATGTATAAATAAATGTTTCAGCCATGAATAGAATTGAATCGGGAGTTATTACCAACAAGTGGTATCAGAGGGTGGCTATTTTCCTGCCATAACTCCTGGCTGCATTGCATGCCTGCCATTCTCCCTGTGTTATCAGAGCGCTGCCATTCTGCCTGCCAGTCTGCTCCTTTAGGCTTCCTACCCATCGCCAGTCTGCCCTCTGCTCTTCCCTCCTGCCAGTCACATTCATTGTGTGTGTTACATGTCTCTCAAACCTACACGCTGCCCAAATTCCTCTCTTCACCTCTGGTTGTTTGTATTCATCTTCCCCTGCGAGCTGCTGAGTTTATTCCTCTACAATTTCAAGGTTTCAACCCTAATCCCGCTAGAATTCTAGTGATGAATATTATTCTGCGTGAAACTTAAAATCTGGTGATTATTTTAAAGGCTGGTGAACAGACGTGAAGATTGTTGTGAAGATTGTTGCGACCCATTGAAGCCGTGATATGCTTCTGCAATTTTTGAAGATGGAGATTGTTGGTGGAGACTCACGCCTTCATCAACTGCATGGAGCATGTTGAACTGCGTTGAACACTGTAACAGCATGGAGCCTATGTGAAGGCACTGCTGTGTGGAGTCTTTGCCCTAGTTTTTGCCCCAGTTTTATGCTGTAACAGCGTGGAGCTTGCGTGAAGGCACTACTGCGTGGAGACTTCTCCTCTGTTTCTTTGTTCAACCCCAGCATTTTAAATGTTGTTCTCACTGCTCGTTGGCTGGGTATTTGAAATTTAAAAGATGTGCAGAGATTGAGAGTATGTCATTGCATAGATTTAGGCAGACCTACTTAAATGAGATGCTTGTTTGAGCCCGTGACCTTGGTTACATCAATTACGGAACGGGAATTCTCATCTCCAATTTTCCTGAGATTATGTTCCCATTGAATACTTTGTCAAGCATTAAATCCTTCTGTCTATGAACCCTATCTATAATCTTCAATGGTTTTTGTTTACTCTTGATGCTCGACTACTGTGTGAGATCATTATATACTGCAAGAAATATTCTTTGTTTTTCTGCAGTTGGAATTCTGTAAGGTTCATGGCCGTTTCGAATCAATAATATGTCTTACACCAGTCTCTTTGTCGTCGGATGACGTACAACTATGTACTTTTCTGCTAAATTGAAGCTGAGAGCATATTTAAAGTTGCTGCAACCTATCTTGAGACTGCATTGAAGAGTAATATAAATTGAATACTGCGTTGGTTTGAAGACTGTGTTGAAGATTTTTGGAGTAAAGTATCTTTCATATTTACTTCAGGATTGTGTTGCTACAACCTGCGTTGAAGACTGAATGCAGATAATGCTTTGGAGATAATGCATTGGAGACTGATATATCACATGGAGATAATGCCTTTGACCTTGGGAATAAAACCCTAAATTTACCCTAATTTTTGCAGGTTCCCTTTGCTGTACTAAAACCCTAATTTTCTGAGTGAACACGGTGGAGACTGCGAGAAATAATATCTGCTGCGAGCTACAACTGCTGCGTTGAAGCACCAATGCTACGAGCTGTAATTTTGTATCTGCGTTGAGTATATTGGCTGCTGAATGTTGGAATCATTCTGATATGTTCCTTTGAAAACCAGCACTGTCATGTGACATGAAAATATTGTTGTAAACAATTGCAGAGCTTATTATTTTTTATGTTTGTAAACCTCCATATAAATTGTATTGCTGCAAAATAGTCTTAGACTGATGTAAATACTATGGCAGCGACATATACCTGCATAGTGAATAGAGCTTATTTCTATCTAGTGCAGCTGTAATTATACATAGATTGTATTGGAAAAAGTAGCAGAGACTTAGACCTGCTTCTTTCATATAGCTGAGATCGTTGACTGGTGCTAAAAAAATTGCTTATGAACTTATTGACAGCATATTAAGATTGTAAATCACCTTGGCAGAGGCTGTAGACCTGCAAGGTTTTTGTTTTTCTCTATTATCTCATTATCTTTGTCATATTAAGTTCATTACACTAACCGCTGTAAAAGATGCAATCTTTGTCATCAATAGTTAGTGCCACTCTCTCTGGAAAAGATCATCCCAAGAGAGAATGCAGCAAGAGAGGCAGAGGAAGAAGAAACTTCCGAGGCAGAGGGGGAAGAAACAAAAGATCAGATCTTCAATGCAAGCGTTGTGGAAAGACTGGGCACACGTCAGATCAGTGTTGGGCTTCATGGGACTCCATCAAAGACAAACATAACCAGAAGAAAGATGACCAAGATGCTAGTAAATTTTCTGATTCTTGTATTGTTGCACATTGTAATCTTGGATTTAATGAAATGACTTCTCTTTCATCTTACAAAGATTGTTGGCTGCTTGATACTGGTGCAACATCACACATGACATTTATAAAAGACTGTTTTGAAGAACTGAATGAAACAATAGATGGCATAGTTTACTTTGCAGATAAGTCAAGTATTAAACCAAAGGGAATGGGCACCATTCCATTGAAGATGCCTGGATTCCCTGATTTCTTGTTGAAGAACGTTCTCTATCTTCCAGAGTTGCAGAGAAGCCTGCTGTCCTTGGTAGAGATTCGACAGCAAGGCCATTCCATCCACATGTTTTATGGAATCCTTGAAATAAGAAAGTCCTCTGACAACCAAGTTATCATGACTGGATACGAAGATGGAAAGCTGCTGAAGCTCAAGGGTTCATCCGCAAGATTTCAAAACTATGCCTACCTCTCTCAGCATGGAGAAGGTAATA
>LPNX010685414.1:1045674-1062403 GCA_001517045.1 Pseudotsuga menziesii
ATACAAGAACAAAGACAAATCAGATAGCTCACTTGACAAGCACAAAGCGAGGCTTGTAGAAAAAGGCTATGCACATAAAGAAGGAATTGACTATGAAGAAACATTTTCTCCTACAGCAAAATGGGCTACCATCTGAACCTTACTCTCTTTAGCTGCTCAGAAAGGGTGGAAATTTCATCAAATGGATGTGAAGACTGCTTTCTTGAATGGAGACTTGAAAGAGAATGTCTTCATGTCTCAGCCAAAAGGATTTGTTGTGAAAGGAAAAGAACAAAAGGTATGCAAGCTTGTCAAATCCTTGTATGGCCTAAAACAAGCACCTCGCGCATGGTATGAAAAGTTAACTGAGCATCTTTTGAAGTTAAATTTCGAACATTTTGATCTTGATGATGCAACACTATTTATAAAGAAATTTGGAAGATCTGGTGTGTATCTTGTGGTGTATGTGGATGATCTTTTGATGACAGGGAACAATGAGAGCTATATATCATCCATAAAGAAAGATTTGAAAAAGATCTTTGAAATGACAGATATGGGACATCTCCACTATTACTTAGGAATTGAAGTCACTCAACATCCTAAGTACATATTCCTATCTCAGAAAAAATATGTTGGAGAACTACTAAACAAATTTTTCATGTCAGATTGCAATCCTATATCTACTCCAATGGAACAGAAAATGAAGCTCACATCAAGCGAAGGAAAAGAATTTGAAGATGCGACCAAGTATCAACAACTTGTAGGAAGTCTTATCTACCTTACAACAACTAGACCAGATATTTCTTATGTTGTTGGCATACTTTCAAGGTTCATGCATAAACCTTGTGAAGGGCACCGGTTAGCTACAAAGAGGGTTCTAAGATACTTGAAGTGGACTCAAGACGTTGGACTCAAGTACTCTAAAGTGGATGACTTCAAACTTATTGGGTACTCAGACTCAGATTTTGATGGCAATAAGGAGACAGGAGTATCAACTTCTGGATACACTATGAGTCTTGGATGAGCAGCTGTTTCATGGAGATCACGCAAACATTCAGTTCCAGCAGATTCAACAACAGAAGCAGAATATGTGGCTGCAGCTGAAGCAACGAAAGAAATAGTATGGCTCAGGAAGATACTTGAAGATTTGCAAGAAAAACAAGAGAAATCCACTCCATTGTTGGTCGACAATACTTCTGCAATCAAGCTGGCTAAGAATCCTAGATTCCATGATCGAACCAAACACATCAACACAAAGTATCATTTGATTCGACATCATGTAGAGGCCAATACAGTCCATCTTTGACATTGTTCCACAAATGACCAAGTTGCAGACATCTTCACCAAAGCGCTTGGACGAGAAAAGTTTGAAAGATTCAGAAACATGCTCGGACTTACGAACACCCCTTCGGATTAAGAGGAGGATTGTTAGAATAATCCGTCAGGATTATTGTAAATAAATAATAAATAGGAATATGAATAGATAGGAAGGTGAAAAGGCTGGTTCTCAACCACTACATTGTAATGTATAAATAAATGTTTCAGCCATGAATAGAATTGAATCGAGAGTTATTACCAACAAAGGAACATGCTTCCTCTATATGCAATTGGGCAGAAGAGTGCTTGAGAAAAGATGATAATATTTTACAATGCCTAAAACAGATAGCAGCATTGCAGAAGACAGTTGTGGATAATCATTTCAGAGCAGACAAAATTATAAAAGGGAAAGAAGAAATGGTTAAATTATTATCCAAAGAAGTAGATAAACACACTGATGTTGCTAAAAAATCAATTCAGTTCGTGAGGGTTGCGTATGAAGAGGATTTGGAAAAAGCTAATGTTGAAGCGAGTGAACTCAAAGAAGAGTTGAAAAAAACACCATATGTTCTCAATGTACCACCAGTGAGGATAGAAATGGGTCCTTTAAAGGTAATGGAGAAGAAAATTAAAGAATATGAACAGGTAGTACAACAATATCAGTTGAATTTGAAAGAGTGGGAGGGAAGCAATGGAAAAAAGGTTGGAGAATTAGAATTAATAATTTCTGATTTGAGAAAACCCATTTCTAGGAAAGATGATAAGCCGAAAGGAACAAGGTTAGCAAGGATCTCTGAAACTTTAAAACTTAAAAAACAAAGTAGAGGAAAAAAAAAATTCCAATGAAGGTGTTGAGGGTGAAGGTAAGGGTACCAAAGGAGATGATGGTAAGGGTAAGGGTAAGGGTAAGGGCAGGAGGAAAAATACACCTAGAGGTACAATGTCCTTAGAAGAGCGAGATAAGTCCATAGAAAGACAAGATAAGATGCTGCAAGAAAGCTTCTCAATGAGCCTTGCACTAGGTGATTTGTATGGCTCATCACCGTTACATAAAGAAATGAAAGAGAAGATGGCCAGAAAAGATGCAAAAATAAGGGAGCTGGAATGAAAACTATTAGAAGGTAGAAAATTTCAGCATTTGGGATGTGATATGGAAATTTAAACACTTAAATCCAGAATTGTTGATTTGGAGAAGGAATTAAAACGGCCAGCTGATGCGATGAGTGCAATTCTTGTCCTTCCCAACGAGACAAAGTTGAGGGAAAAAGAGCAGGAGAAAGAAATACATAATCTGAAACATGAATTGACTAAAGTTAAAAACCAGTTGAAACATAGCAGAGACAAATTGAAGGTCAAGGAAGAACAGGAATCAACGAAGTATAAGAAAAATGTGGAAATGTTGAACAAATTGATGGTGGAAAAAATGTTTCTCTTGAAAATTAAAAAAAAGTTTCATAGAGAGTTAAAGAGCTTGAAAAGAAATCGCAATAAGTGCCTTGTCCAACTCCAGTATAATTATAGTCTTCTACGAAAGGCAAGAGAGACAATTCAGATTTGTCTTCTGCTTAAGAGGATGGATTGCAGCCATCTCTAAAACATGCTAGGCATGTATAAATCAATGTATATATGTATTTACCAACAGCTAATGAAAAAAAATATTTGTATGATGGAGTCTTGTATTTATCGACATATAATGAAAAATGATTTTTAGTTGGCATATCATTGTATACACATATTTATCGAAAGTTAATTTTTTTTTTGTATGATGGATTTTTGTATTTATCAGCATATAAGATAAAATTATAGAGAATTCATCTCCAAATCCAATGTTTTCAGTAATCAATACGAGACTGCTTGTAGGTTTTGTGAAAGAAAGCATCGATCTGTTCGAAATAAATTAAATTTATGTATGTTAATTACATAATAAACTCTGTTTTGTTTATGTCTCTTATTTATTTCATATTTTTTTAAATAACTGGCTGAGCAATCTCTATTTAAATCTCTAGCTTGTGCGAGCATCTGAAAAAAATTTTATTATATATTTTTAAGCTATGTGCGGGAAAACTCATACGCTATGTGAACATGATTTGTTTTCAACATGGAAGGTTAATTTTTCACTGATGTGACCTCCATAGGGAAAACTGAAACCATGACTGGATAAACAATTCAACAAGGAAAAAATACATGTAATTTGATGAATTAATTGACACACACACATCATCTGGTGGGCATTTGAAAATAGCATTTTAAACTACATATTTACCACTTGGAAAAAATTATAAAACCCTAAGTCAACATGAGGGATTTTTATTTTCACCAGCTCCTGAACCAATGATACCAAATGATGTAGTACATCCCATTCATCACAACCAAAATGATTTCCCCTTCAGACTCATATTCTTCTAAGTCGGGCGGGCATTTTATTGGATTGGAGCAAAACAAGCCAGAGGGCACTTTTGGCATACTGGAAACTTCATCTTCGGAGATTTTTTGGAAAAAATAATGATGTGGTCAGATGCACTAATCAACACTCTAGATACCGATACCCTCAGAACAATTTAATCCATCAACTACTGGAATGGCGGGCATTTTACTGAGGTCACTTACGCATTTTTACTAGAATTATTATCAAACCCCAGGTCAATGTGATGAGATTTTTATTTTCATCCAATTTGAGATGTGACACACCCAATCGGTAGAGGCCAACATGGTGATTCCATCAGGACCACTTTCATCCTCTGAAGGTTCTTTGTCTCTCCTCGATGGGCATTTTCTTCTTCTAATGAATTATTGTGGACATTTTCATAACGCAGCTACTTTAGGGCAGTTCATCACTTAGTAAAATTACCAAAATTATCATACTCTTGCAAACCACTATCAGAATGTAACAAATACATCATGAGACATTAGGACACCATCATGTGTCTTTCCAACCTCATCACATCATGAGACTCATATTTTTGTCATCTATACATCACTAAGAAAACTAAAGGTATGGCTGGATAGCCAGTCCACTAGGAAACCAGACCATTTCACCCTTAGAATTTAATGAGACAACCTGAGCCTCTGGCAGGCATATCAAAATAGATTCTTAACTTCTTTTGAGCATCAAAACATATTTCTTCCTATTTTGGCATACTCCTATTTCACATGTGTGAACACCCTATGGAGACCTGAAGTCATGAGAAGATGGAAAACTTACCAAATAATGGATCCATTTAATTCAATGAATTTACTTGAAGAAATACATCCCTTTGAGGTCATATCCAACTAACCTCTCAAACTCATGTTCTTAACACTTAGTCAATTTTTTCATACTTTTGAATATGCAAAAACGTTTTTATTCTATTTTGGCAGATTGTTATTTTCCTCATGTGGTCACCATAACAAAAACTAAGAACATGGAAATATAGCCACTTCATCAAAGAACAACCCCATACCCTCAGATAAATTTATCATCATCAAGACAATCTCTGGCGGTCATTTTCGTGAAGCCACTTAGGTAGTTTTATCAGTACTAGAATAGTGCAAATATGGCTAGGAGGCACTTTTGGCAGGTTGACATCTTCCTCCTTAGAGACTCTCTAGTGAGGCAAGTGATATGGTTGTATGCTCCATACAACACTCTATATACTCACATTCTCAATACATTTTTCACATCATCCTATGAGGCATGTCGAGCATTTCCTTAAGGCCACTTGGGCATATTTAACACCAATTCCATAGACAAATTTCTCAATTTGGTCTGCTCTGCCTAAAACACCCTTTTGGCAGGTCCATAACCGTTTCTTCATCCACTTACAAGACAATCTGAAGACACGGTCAGGTAGGTCGAATACCAATCTACAAGACCCCCATGTGCTGCGGGATTTTAATCTAACCCATAATTTAGGGTGGACATCTTTCTGAGGCTACTTAGCCATTTTTGCATCCACCGGTGAAACACCCTATTTTGGTAGGCATGTATATTTCTCCTCAAGAAATATTAAACCAAAATCAAATCATGAATAGGTATACAAACCAACTATCCATAGAACAGTACCATGGTGTGGGCATTATTCTCAAACCATGAATTGTGGTGGGCATTCTCTTAAGGTTGTTGGGACCAATTTTGACTAAGGCTGCTGGGACCAATTCTTCCTTAAATATATGTTGTAGTTTGGTGAGGCAAGTGACATGGTTGTATGATCCATACAACACTCTAGAGACTCACATTCTCAATACATTTTTCACATCATCATATGAGGCATGGCGTGTATTTCCTTAAGGCCACTTGGGTAGATTTAACACCAATTCCATACTTAGACAAATTTCTCAATTTGGTCTAATCTGCCTAAAACACCCTTTTGGAAGGTCCATAACTGTTTTTTCATCCACTTCCAAGACAATATAAAGACCAATATACAGGACCTCCATGTGCTGCAGGCATTTAATCTAACCCATAAATTAGGGCGGGCATCTTTCTGAGGCTACTTAGCCAGTTTTGCATCCAGCAGTGAAACACCCTGTTTTGGCAAGCCTGTATCTTTCTCCTCAAGAAATATTAAAGAAAACTCAAATCATGAATAGGTATCCAAACCAACTAGCCATAGGATGGTACCATGGTGCAGGCATTCTTCTCAAGCCATAAATTGTGGCAGGCATTTTCTTAAGGCTGTTGGACCAATTTTGACTAAGGCTGTTGGCCCACCAATTCTTCCTTGAATATATGCTGTAGTTTGGTGAGGCAAGTGACATGGTTTTATTCTCCATACAACACTATAGAGACTCACATTCTCAATACATTTTTCACATAATCCTATGAGGCATGGCGAGCATTTCCTTAAGGCCACTTGGGCAGATTTAACACCAATTCCATACTTTGACAAATTTCTCAATTTAGTCTAATCTACCTAAAACACCCTTTTGGCAGGTCCATAGCTATTTCTTTATCCACTTCCAAGAAAATATAAAGACATGGTAAGGTAGGCCGAATAACAATCTACAAGACCCCCATATGATGCAGGAATTTACTCTAACCCATAATTTAGGGAGGGCATCTTTCTGAGGCTACTTAGCCATTTTTGCATCCACTGGTGAAACACCCTGTTTTGGTAGGCCTGTATCTTTCTCCTTAAGAAATATTAAATAAAACTCAAATCATGAATATGTATCCAAACCAACTAGCCATAGGATTGTACCATGGTTCAGGCATTCTTCTCAAACCATGAATTGTGGCAGGAATTCTCTTAAGGCTGCTGGGACCAATTTTGACTAAGGCTGTTGGGACAAATTCTTCCTTAAATATATGGTGTAGTTTGGTGAGGCAAGTGACATGGTTGTATGCTCCATACAACACTCTAGATACTAACATTCTCAATACATTTTTCACATCATCCTATGAGGCATGACGAGCATTTTCTTAAGGCCACATGGGAAGATTTAATACCAATTCCATACTTAGACAAATGAGTCTCAATTTGGTCTAATCTGCCTAAAACACCCTTTTGGAAGGTCCATAACTGTTTCTTCATCCACTTCCAAGACAATCTGAATACGTGGTCAGGCAAGTGGAAGACCAATGTACAAGACCCCCTATGTGTTGCAGGCATTTACTTTAACCCATAATTTAGGGCGGGCATCTTTCTAAGGCTACTTAGCCATTTTTGCATCCACTAGTGAAACACCCTGTTTTTGCAAGCCTATATCTTTATCCTCAAGAAATATTAAAGAAAACTCAAATCATGAATAGGTATCCAAACCAACTAGCCATAATATGGTACCATGGTGCAAGCATTCTTCTCAAACCATGAATTGTGGTGGGAATTCTCTTAAGGCTGTTGGGACCAATTTTGACTAAGGCTGCTGGGACCAATTCTTCCTTAAATATATGTTGTATTTTGGTGAGGGAAGTGACATGGGTGTATGCTCCATACAACACTCTAGATACTCACATTCTCAATACATTTTTCACATCATCCTATGAGGCATGGCGGGCATTTCCTTAAGGCCACTTGGGAAGATTTAACACCAATTCCATACTTGGACAAATTTCTCAATTTGGTCTAATCTACCTAAAACACCCTTTTGGTAGGTCCATAACTGTTTCTTCATCCAATTCCAATACAATCTGAAGACATGGTAAAGTAGGCCGAAGACCAATCTACAAGACCCCCATGTGCTATGGAAATTTACTCTAACCCAGAATTTAGGGCGGGCATATTTTTGAGGCTACTTAGTCATTTTTACATCCACTGGTGAAAAACCCTATTTTGGCAGGCCTGTATCTTTCTCCTCAAGAAATATTAAAGCAAACTCAAATCATGAATAGGTAGCCAAACCAACTAGCTATATGACGGTACCATGGTGCAGGAATGGTTCTTGCATTGCCTACATTCTCCCTAGGCATTAATATTTTATATGACTTTCTTGTACCTATCGTATAATATAACTTTGTTATTTTCATTTCTAGCCTCTTCATCATGCTTCCTATCCAATGTTTGTATAGAAACATAAGAATATCATAACTAACTATATGTGTTGTGTTCTTGCTGTACCATTCCCTATTTTATCACTCTTATTTTCTCTCTGTGCATTTCCCACCTCTGTTTTTTAACCACTTTCCCTCTATCAGAACTATTTGTTTTCATCTTTTGGCTGCATTTCTTCATCGTTTCTTTAAATTACTATTCAAAATTGTGTTTTATTTTTCATTTTCTACCAAAAGTTTGGAAGTTTTTGTTCATGTTTATTTTCTACCAAACCAAAATATTGCACGAGAAGCCTTTTTTAGGTGGAAATGGAGGTGATTTTAATGTTTTCCAAGCTTCTTCCAACCTTCTCATGGGGAAGAGGAGTCTCGAGTTTTAAAACCTAGTAAGAGCAATTATCCTTTATCCTCTATTTCTGAAGCTACCATTTGTAGTTATATTACAAGTGTATTATGATAGATTTCTTGGTTTGGCATGGGAAGCTTTGTTGGGGTTGAAACAAATGTATATTGCCATTCTATATCATTTGTCTTGTAGTAATATTTTTTAGGAACGGCAGTGACATTGCCACCTCATGGCTCTTGTTTGACAAATATCTAATGTCTAGCTTAGGATTTTCCTATTGAATATTTCTGAAGTGGATCTAGTTATTAAGGAGCAGATGGTTTGAACCATTCAAACCTATCTACTCTTTAATCACTAAAGCATCCATGAGATCCTCAATTGACCCCATCTTCCTAACTTGGATTTGTTAGGCACTAATCACAGCTTTTATGCCATTTTAAATCTTAATTCATCTTTCATTTTTTGTTTTATAAGATCTGAAAATTTCCATCATTTACATGTGTTAAACTCATCCCTAAAACATCAAATCACATGGTAGGTTTGCCCTAGTTTGTGGCTCAGAATTACCTTCTGGAAATATGCCTTGTACCGCTGATTCAATCTGGTCTAAAACAGAATTAAAAGGTCCATGAGACTGCACATCAATCAGAAGCACTTATTGAATATCCAAAACTGTGGAAAGGAATGTGCCTTTCCATGATTTTTTATTTTTTTAAACCTCCAGGTTTCATCTCAATATCGACGCACTTTCATCGTGGGTATTACAAAATCATCGAAACCCTGGGTTGCTTTCCACAAATAACGTCTCTATAGCGACGTTGTTTCATGGAACAATTACTGTTCAACTTGCAGATTTCGTCGATAGAGATTAGTTTTCCACAGTTTTGTGTGGAATAAATTTCTGTTCAAATTCCAGACTTCGTCGATAGAGAGACAAACGTTTGTCGCAACAGATACATGGTTTTGCGTGGAAACAAAAATTTTCCTGGTAGTTTTTGGCCATATTTGCGTCGTTATAGGGACGATACTTTTGTTGATAGAAAGACAAAATGTAGAAAATGAATTAAAAAAATCAATTTAAAGGTCGTCGTAGAGAAGACACGTGGTGCCCAGTTTTCGTCTCTATATCGACGGTTTATATAGTTCATTGTTATAGAGACAAAACAAGTGCCACGAAACATCACAACCATCATTGTCGCAATTGAGATGACCAAACATGGAATTAGCAATGAAACACCGTCGCAAATTTCGGCTATAGAGATTGGTTTTCCACGGTTTTGTGTGGAATAATTTTTTGTTCAAATTCCAGATTTCATCGTTAGAGAGACAAATGTTCGTTGAAATCGATCCACGGTTTTGCGTGGAAACTAGATTTTGTCTAGCAGTTTTTGGCCATATTTTCGTCGTTATAGGGACGAAACCATTGTCGATAGAGCGACGAAACATAGAAAATCAATTCTAAAAAATCAATTTCAAGGGAACCGTACAGAAGACACGTGGCGGCCAATTTTTGTCTCTATATCGACGGCATATAAATTTCTTTGTTATATCCATGAAATAAGTGCCATGAAACATCGCGATCGTTATTGTCGCAATTGAGATGACAAAATGTGGAAAGAGCAACGAAAAGTTGTCGCAATTTTGATATTATGTATTAGTTGGTGAATCTAGAAGGAGAATTTCCAGTAGAGATTATTGTCATTGCATGTAAGAAGACCAAGTTTCTTAGGAATAGATAAATATGTCAGGTTAAGGTTCAATGGAGCCATTATACTCCTAAGGATGCTACTTGGGAATTGGAAGATCCAACAAGGGAAGCTTACCCTCATTTATTTTGATATTTTATGGCATGTATGTGTATGCATCAAGGACGATGCATGGTTTAAGGGAGGAGGTTTGTAATACCATCTGGTTTATCCCATGGACATATTATTATTATTGTTATGTTGGACATAGTGGCACAAGGTTCCTAGACTTTGGTTTGCACATTATTATTATTTTTATTATGTTGAACTTATAAAATAATTAATAAAATAAAAACAATTGGACGATCGATGCCATGAAAGAGAGTATGAGGAACCATGATGTTACAATAAAATGGTTGTGGAAAAGTGTCTACATATGTGTGTTGATCCTATGTTGATGTTGTACACCCTTCTTATGTACTTTATGGACCCACTTGTTTATGTACCCTCACGTGTTATGTTACTCCTTGGTTTTACTTACCTTGATATCAATTTTTATTTTAGGATTGGGGTCCCTCTCTCACCTAGTGCACCCTCATGAGTTGGATTAGTGCACCTCTTGGTGTATCCACTTTATGGGTAACTCTTGTTTGTTATTTTTGGAATGTAAATCTCATGCCTGTGTCCCCCTCTCTCTCAATTTGAATTGCTCATGAAGGAATTCAATTTGCTTATTTTGAAAAAAATCACTCTTTTGTGTTTGTTCATGTTTTTTTGCTTGTTCTTGTGTTTGAATCTTCTTGTTTGATTTTATGCTCTTGGTATCAGATCATTTATAATCCTATGCCCAAGCTGAGTTACTCTGGATCCACTAGTATTTGTCCTGGAGCCGCTAGAATTTCCCTAGAATGCAAGTGCTACTTTCCATTGGGTTGTGGTTCGATTGTTGTCCTAGAGCCACTGGAATTTCCCTAGAGTGGAAGTAGAGGTCATACTTTCCATTGGGTTGTGGCCAGACTGATTTCTTAAGAGAATTTGTGGTTGAGTGCACCATTTCTTGTGGCATCATGGTTATGGATCTAGGGTGACAATTGTAAAGTTATTTTTGTTTTGCATTGTTTCTACGGGTGGGTGGAACTTGCCACGATCGATCATGGTTGCTTATTTGGAAAACATAAGTGCTTTATCTCATGTTTATTTAATTTATTTGGCTCTAATATGATTTATTTATGGATTCACATTAAATTTTGGGTGTAAATATATATACATATGACTATATATGACCCTTATACAATGTCCATGATCTACAGTATTCATATATTTCTCTTTATTTAATCATTTGTAAAGTTAAATTGGAAAGTAGTTACATTGCGGTGAAAATTGATAACTAGTTGTGGATTGAAATCTTTATTTTTCGTAAAAATGAAATGCTATAGCCATGTGATATGTTTATATGGTATTGTGTTGTATGTGGATAATTATCAAGTTTATCCTTTACTTGTGTATGAATTTAATTTTGGTTTGGTTATTTAGACTCAATTCATTGCGGTAAATGTTAACTAGTTTCATTGGAATTGATGGAAAATATCATCTTATGTGGAATTGGAATGGTATGAAAATTAAAATTTAATTGGATGTAGGTGCATTATTAAATATGTTTTTAATAATTGTAGAATTTATTTTGGGTTTAATTGCATCATTACAATTTGATTTTGTGCAAGACTAACTGCTTATATTGGAAATATGTTAACTAGTCTTGTGGGCTCTCTTTTGTAATTACCATGATTAATTATTGTGATTTTGGTAATTATGACTTATTTCCATGTAATTAGATGTTATTAAGCCATTTATATTGATAATATATGGCTATTTATTAAATAATTTTATTTGTGATAAGTGTCATCATTTGCGTACTAAGTTTTGTTAAGTGTTGTAATTAACACCTTAATTACTAGTTAACTGTGAATAAGAATAGTTAGCATTTAGAAGTGGTTATCATATATTATATGGCTTGTATTGAATGTTTGATGATGTTATATGATGTTAATAAAATTTCCTAGACCTTGGATTGTTTGTTGGAATAGTTATTGAATTTATTTTAATTTACTAGTAACTGAAGGGATTTTGTCGAGATTAAATCATGAAAATTGAATTTAAATATTTGTTCGACTAATCCGTTGTGCTAAGATTATCTAATTAGACTTATGGATATAATTGCATGTCCTTGAGACCCTTTGATATCCCCATGGGACATTACATGATGTTATTATGTGTTGATGATGATGGTGATTATGATGATAACAATAATGATGAGGATGAGCATGCTAATGTTGACACTACCAATGTTAATGTCGATGGTGATGATGAGGATGACGAAAATGATAATGATTATATGACAACAACAATGATGATTATGATAATAAGAATGATGTAATCCTTAACAATTTCTTTGAGCAGTCATGGATATCTGTGAGGTTCTATAGTTCTACTCATTCCATGTATATTAAAAATTTATCACAGGGACTTCACTTAGTGAACATCTCACATAGCACATGTGATCGTGGGATATTAAAGAATACCCTTAATTTCCAGAGATATTGACCCAAACTTTTTTTGTTGAAACCCCCTCCCAATACTTAAAACCTCCTCCCCACCCCTTTTTATACCTCAATCCTTATAAACCACCCTACCCACCCCCACCTTAAACCCCTCATCCCCCCCAATACCTGCAATATATTGGTTCAATTTTTAATAATTGTAAAACCCACAATATGAACTAACGTGATAGGATATTGGTCAACAAGTGAAGCCCTCATGAAATTTATCCTAAGCATTGGATGAGGGAACAATTTTAAGGTTTGGAATAACATGAATGTGTATTGTGTATTGTTATATTGCTTGGGGACAAAAATCATATGCTTATACCAAAAAAATTTCTTACAAAACTCATGGGCCATGACTGTACTAATGATGATGACGATGACAATGATGAATATACTAATCATTATGATGAGGATGAAAATGGTGATGATTATCATCATCATCAAGGACATCATTATGATTATCCATTAGATTAAATTTGGGGTCTAAAATAGGCCTTATAAGAAAACAATCCATTGATGCATTAGAATTCGAGAACCAATATAATTTAGAAAATATTAGTCAACCATAATGGTTGACTTGGCATATTTGTCATAAAAACAACTTTTTTTCGTATTTTCAATTTATTTCCATGTGGTTTTACTCAAAGTTTGAGCGAGAGAACTCGTTGGATGAAAAATTCAAATATGCATCCAACGAGTATGCACACTGCATACATAAATCATTTTAATGTATTTATCATTTTCATGGGCTGGGTTCAGTCAAAAGTATGCAATGTGGGTACTAGTTGGATGCATAATCCAATGAGTGCTCCTGGTTGAAATTTGACCAAAACCACACAGAGATAAGTTGAAAATACAAAAACAAAGAATAGTGTGTGTATTTTCCTTCAAAATTTATAATATTATTTTATGATTTCAACTATTATTCTATTTTTTTTCCTTAGGAGGCCCATTTTATACCTCAAATTTTCTCTAATGCATCATCGTCATCATCATTTCCATCATCATCAACATAATCATGATCGACATTGTCATCTAGGTCATTATCGTTAACATCATTATCGTCATTGTCATAATCGCCATCATCATTATCATTCATTTCAGTCTCATTATCCAATTTTATTGAAAGTATAATTCATCTCTTGAACTTTACACAAAATTATGAGATTATGATAACATTAATACAAAAATAAGCTCACTAATATACAACAAAAACTAGATTCATTATTGAATATATGGTTAAAAAAATATTCCAAATATAATGTCGATGATGGTGGTATTTATGATATTTGAGAAGATACAAGGTTTCTACACTCATTTACAAAATTCCATAACAACTACATTTGATACAAATGTCAAAACCCTAGTTCTAGTAGAAACCCTAGCATAAATTTTTGGTTGAGTCAAGTCTATGGGTGGAATTAGGGTATTCGAATAAGGTGCCACATGGTGACACATGGTCCCTTCCCTTACAAACCCTCCCTATGTTGTGATTGTTACTGACATTAGATATAAAATAATTATCCACCCATAACTAGCTAGTACATTTTAACTATATCAAAACCTAAAAAAACATTACAATAAATTAAAAGAAAATCTGAAAATTTGTACATACACCAAATTTTACGAAAAATACCTCCTAGTTTCAGTTTCATGGAATAAGGTACTAGTTAGTAGCTGATGTAGTAAAGGATATTGATGGTAGGGAATCTATTTTTTCACCGTGCAATAATGTGTGAGTGCCAAATTCCATAGAAAAAAGAAGTTTCTTGTGGAAATAGTCTTCTAGTTAGGAAATAGCATTCCATTGAAAAAAGGTTAGGGATGGGATTTTCATAATCATTTCCACCACCACCACCATCATCATCATTTCCATATCCATGATATCCATTATCATTTTTATTATTTTCATTATTAGCATCATCATAATTATTTTCATGATCATCATCATTGTCATCATATCAACTTCTTCGTTGTCGTCACCAACATCATCATCATCATCATCCTCATCGCCATAATAATTCATGTCATTGTCAATGTCATCATAATCATCATTGTCATTATAAACATCCTCATCCTCATCGTTTTCATTCTCATCGTCCTTATTGTCATCATGATCATCATTATCATCATCGCCATTTCCATTATCATTATCATTCTCATTCTCATTGCTGATTTTTCCATGGTTTTGTAAACCAATAAAATAACCATGGTTAGCTTTACTGTATGACTCATGGTCCATGTGTAGGGATGCACACATATTTTTACCTTACAAGCATGATATGGTGGTCATTTCAATATTTGTAGCATTGAGGATAGATCTCATGGCCTAGACCATGGCATGTGAATTAAATTTAGGGTCTAATTAGATATTAGTTTGCTATGGGGTTTTTGGTCCATGCATGTTAACTTATACTAGTATCACATAATACCTATGTAAGAAATATGTAGCCTACATGTGAGATATTTCCACCATTTTGAGGAGGGGTACATTAGGGATGGTTTGTGAGACCCATGGCATCCTAAAGGTGAAATCTAAGGTTTTAGTTCATATTTAAAGGTTTTGAACACCAAATATGGTTCTCATAATCCACACTATGGTTCAAGGTCAAAAGAAAAAAAATTTAGGATGTAACAATTCCCTTTGTGGTTCACGAGTTATGCACAAGGCCTTGAGCCATAACATAAACTTTATCGAGGGAATATTTCACCTACAAGTGGGATATGTTGGTAATTTGATATTTGTAACACCAATAATTGATCTCTTGGCCCACACCATGGTTTAGGGTTCAAATTTATGGCATAAGTTCATACCAATCACTTATGGGGTCATGGACCATTACAATGCCCTAGACCATCACATAGAATATAGTGTTGAATACACAACATCGAGAATCATTTTCTGTACTTGTGTTGTATCAATTCGCAGTTATATCCTCATATGATTGAGGTGGTGATGCTCATACTGTAAAGTCTTGTGTTGTATCAAGACTGTATACTTGTGTTGTATCAAGTATGGATTTGTGTTGTATCAAGTCATTTTGATCCTCATAGACGCTACCCTATGAGATGGATCTTCAATTAGGAGATGGGATTATGAGTTACATTAAGCTATGGTACCCATGCGGTCATCCATAGAATGGATACCCATTGAGGTGGACCTCTATCCATAGAGGTAAATGTTATGTGATATATTACTAACCATGGTCATTTGAGATAGATAAAGCTATTAAGTCTCCTCTAGAGACAAATCACCTTTGGAGTGAATTACTTTAGCACATGACTATATGGTTTGAGAGTAATATAATACGATCATAAAATGTGATAATTCTTGTGAGTATATAATAATATGTTGAAATAATGTTAACAAATAGACCATGTAGTAAGATAAAGAGATAATAAGAAAAAAGAATTTGAATTTCCCATGTGGAAGATTAGATGAACTCAAGATATAAAGTTGCAGTTATAAATATTTAGTTAAAATGAATGCCTCAATCAGTGCTCCAATTAAAGCATCAGTTGGAATATTAATGTATCCATTTAGTTAAGTAAGTAAGAAACTTACAGTAGTCCATAAAAAGTTAATAATAGTAAAAAATAAAATGTTTTGCATGGATGACACTTAAGTTAAGCACCATAACACTTAAGTTAGACTATTATATAATTGATCAATATTTAGGTAGAGATTGAGTTCACTCCAAATTAGTGACCTATCAGTCAATGTCCATTATTGGAGGTATGGTGCATTAGTTGTGCATGAAGAAGATTTCAATGCATGGATTGATTATTCAAAGAAGGAAATTTGAAATTGTAATGCATGGGTTCATAAATCTCATGAAACAATTCACTAGGGTTTTCATGGCAGTTAATATGGATTTTTATTAAAATAATGGGCATATGGAAAGTTCATTACAACAATTACATATAATTACTATTCTCTATTACTCTGTGTTCTCTCTTATCTGGAAATATGCTATTGTGATGTAAACCATTCTATGTAAATCTATCTAATATACTCATAATAATTGTTGGGTTTTTCATTCTTTGTATTAAGAGGGTTTTCCTAGGGTATATCTTGTCTCATGTGGATAATTTGATTCACACCACAACAAAATACCAATTTGGGGGAAGTTTGGCTTGAGGCAATTTTGCTAAACCCTCCCCCCCCCCAAAAAAAATACGTTTTTTTAGGTCTTCGGGGGCAATTCTTAAAAAACCCCTTAGAATTCCCGAGAATTTGAATTTGGGGTGGGGGGTTAGAAAGACCCCCCCTTAAGGTGTTTTTGAAGGTAGTTTTTAGAAACCCCCCCCCCCAAAAAAAAAAAAAAAT
>LPNX010685414.1:1062811-1073957 GCA_001517045.1 Pseudotsuga menziesii
GTTGTTGAAATTCGCCCCAAAATGGCATGATAATTGGGATTTTTGGGGCGGTTGTTTTAAATTCGACCCAAAAAGTTATAGGAATTTGAACTTGTGGGGGCAGTTGTGATAAAATTGCCCTCAAAAGTCCAATTGTTATAAAAAAAAATTTGGGGAGGGGGAGGGGGGGTGGGGGGGGGTTGACTCGAACACCCCCTAAAGATCCTTTTTAAGGTGACTTTAAAAAAACCTCCCTTAAAATTCATGAGAATTTGGAATTTTGGGGGCGGTGGTTATATCACATTTTAAAATACCACAACATATCCCATTCATAGGAAATATTTGGCATGTGATTAAGATGTGGTATCACATTTGAAGGTGTAGTACACAAAGAATGGTTCTCATGACCCAATTCATGTTACAGGGTAAAGATCCAAAGTTTTAGTGGATAACATGCGGCTTTTGGGTTCTACATAGGCCATCCATGAGGCCCTAGTCCAAAGTTTTTATCGTGATAGGGTTATGGTGGCTATTTTGAGATTCATCACATCATGGATTCTTCTTGGTCACTAATACTTCATTTGATAACAAAACCTATGTTGTTGGGATATAACATTTTCCTACGGTGCTCATGTTCTTTGCATAGTAACCGACATCATTACATAGGGCATGTGTAGGGAATCCCTTGCCTACATGTGAGACGTTAAATTTTCATATGCTTAGCTAAGACATTAGTATTTCATTTCATTTTCATGACAAAAGCATCTAAACAGGATCACTGAAAGATAGACAAGCACAACCATAAAAAAGAACACAAAGATTTATCCTGGGAAAAACCCAGCAAAAGCTTCCTCAATATAGATGCCCCAAAAAGATAAAAGATAAAAGATAAAACCAGCAAGGAGATCAAAGCCTGATCCTCCTCCTTCTCCAGCTACTTCTCTTCCCCACTAATGCACTACACAAGTGAGAGTGTGTGTCACAAATGAGGAGCACTACACCTCTATTTATATTCATCCGTTCACTTAAGTTAACTCATTTGACATGTAGGCTCAAGTTAAATCATGTAGGCTCGAGTTACACATGTAGGCTCAAGTAACCACACTGGGGTGCTAATGACCCACCTTTACAATTAGACGGGACTACCTCATGACTCTTATTAGTTCTTTCAATTAGGAGCATCAGGGTACAATGTAATACAAGTGGTTCTCTCGGTAGGACCATTGGGGACCACAAAAGATACATATAGAATATTCTTCGAAGTTACAATATTTCAACACTCCCCCTTAACGAGAAGGGTATTCTACAGCAACATCAACAACAACAAGAGTAGAGATAGGGGACATCATCAACATCAGCAGGGTAACACATCTATAAATCATTGGAAGCTTTTCAACATCATGTAGTCTTCATCTTCAATCTTCAGTCTTCATCATCAACAACATCTTTAGTCTTTGATCAGCAACATCTTCAGCATTTTGATCTTTCAATTAGCAATGACATCTTCAACACTTGGACCTTTCGATCAACAACATCTTTAGCACTTTGACTGTTTGATCAACAACAACATATTCATCATTTTGAACTTTCGATCAGCAACATCTTCAGCACTTTGACTTTTCGATCAGCAACAACATCTTCAACATTTTGACCTTTCGATCAGCAACATCTTCAGTATTTTGACTTTTCGATCAGCAATATCATCATCAACGCTTTGCCCTTTCGATCAAAAACATCATCATCATACTCTAATCTTTCGATCAGAAACATCATCAACATAGAAACATCATCATCATACTCTGATCTTTAGATCAGTACGTCATCATCATCATACTTTGATCTTTCGATCAGTATGTCATCATCATCATACTCTGATCTTTCGATCAGTACATCATCATCATACTCTGATCTTTTGATTAGTACATCATCATACTCTGATCTTTCGATCAGTACGTCATCATCATCATACTCTGATCTTTCAATCAGTACGGCATCATCATCATCAACAACAACCTGCAATCCACAACTCAAAGACAAAAAGTCTTTGGATCATTTTTGGACTTAAAGTCCAAGGATGATACAATCCCACCACATTCTCGACAACCGAAGTTACCGGATTGCTTACGGGAGAATCAGTCCCTATCACTTTAGGACGATGTCCAAGGATGATGCAATCCTACCACATTCTCGAGGATCGAAGCCACCGGATTGATTACGGGAAAATCAGTCCCTATCACATTAGGACTATGTCCAAGGATGATGCAATCCTACCACATTCTCGAGGACCGAAGCCACCAGATTGATTACGGGAGAATCAGTCCCTATCACTTTAGGACTATGTCCAAGGATGATGCAATCCTACCACATTCTCGAGGACTGAAGCCACCGGATTGATTGCAGGAGAACCAGTCCTTATCACTTTAGGACTATGTCCAAGGATGATGCAATCCTACCACATTCTCGAGGATCGAAGCCACCGGATTGATTACGGGAGAATCAATCCCTATCACTTTAGGACGATGTCCAAGGATGATGTAATCCTACCACATTCTCGAGGACTGAGGTCACCGGATCTATTATGGACAGATGTCCTGGGATGATACAATCCCTCTTCATTCTCAAAGACCGAGGTCTCCGTATCACTTTAGGGAAAGTTCCCAGGGATGATACAATCCTGTCACGTTCTCTAGGACCGAGGTCACCGGATCTATTATGGACAGATGTCCCAGGATGATACAATCTCTCTTCATTCTCGAAGACCGAGGTCTCTGGATCACTTTAGGGCAAGTTCCTAGGGATGATACAATCCCATCACGTTCTCGAGGACTGAGGTCACCGGATCTATTATGGACAGATGTCCCGGGATGATACAATCCCCCTTCATTCTCGAGGACTGAGGACTCCAGATCACTTTAGGGAAAATGCCCAGGGATGATACAATCCCACAGCAACATCACTACTCCCCCTTTCGAGGAAGGTCTTTCCGAACAACACCAAGCTTGTCTCGAAAGTGTTCAAACTCTACTCGAGGCAGAGGCTTCGTCAGTACATCATCATCCAAACCATCATCATCTACATCTTCAGTATGTGAATACTAAACTATCACCATCTGTATCTCCAGTATGTGAATACTGAAAGCATCATCATCTATATCTTCAGTATAGAAATACTGAAAGCATCATCATCTCTATATTCAGTATAGAAATACGGAATCACCATCATTTTCATCTACAGTGTCATCATCTGCATCTTATCTTGTATGTAGAAATACCGGATTTCTACGTGTTACGTCGGAACACAGGGTTCTTTGTCATCACAACTATGGTTATCACATAGAATCATTGTAGTGTCCATATTCAAGTCAAAGAGACCTGATATCAGCTTCTGAATCCATATGGCTTCACAACTTAGTAGAGCAATATACTATGTATTCTGCTTCAACCGTGCTAAGAGAAACACTGGACTGTTTCCTGCTAAACCATGAACTCATAGCAGACCTCAAACAAAAGCATATACCTAATGTGCTTTTCCTGTCTGAGATACTTCCAGCCCAATCTGCATCTGTGTATCCATACAATCTATACTCATGGCTACCATCATAGTATAGACCAAAGTCTATAGTCCCTTTCAGATATCTCATCACATGTTTTACAGCTACTAGGTGAACCCGTCTTGGTTGAACAAGATATTAACTTAAGGTGTTCACAGCAAAACAAATGTCTAGTCTGGTATTTGCTAAGTACATCAAGGACCCAATGATCTGTCTGTAGTGAGTCACATCCACTAACTCTAATGAGTCATCAGCTAATAGCTTCAGGTTGGAATCCATGGGTGTGGCCATGACTTTGCATTCCAACATATTGAATCTCTTCAATATCTCTACCAGATACTTTCCCTGGTTGACAAAGATTCCTTATGAACTTTGCCATACTTCCAGACCTAGGAAATAATGCATTAACCCAAGGTCTTTCATCTCAAATTCTTCTGCTAGTTTCTTCTTGCTTTCCATGATCTGTTTCTCATTCCCTATCAAGAATAAGTCATCCACATATAGTAATAGAATGACAGGTACATATTCTACAACCTTGTAGGAAAGGTTAGGATCGACTTTACTCTTTGCAAAGCCCATGCTCATCAGGAAACTATCTATTCTTCCATACCAAGCTCTGGGAGCTTGCTTCAGGCCATAGAGGGCCTTCTTCAACTTTCATACTTGATTCCATCTGTCTTCAACTTCAAATCCTCGTGACTATTCGATGTAAAACTCTTCCTCAATCATGCCATTAAGGAAGGCTTGTCTTTACTTCATCATGGAAGAAACTACCATGATAGTTTTGAAGGAAGTGTACCTTGCTTCCTGGAGTAAGTGTCTCTTCAGAATTAATTCCCTCTTTCTGATAGAAAGCTCTAGACACAACTCTTACCTTACTTCTATCAGCAACATATCTTATCTTGCAAATCCATTTGGAAGATACCACATTCTTGCTTTTTGGTTTGAGTACTATATCCCAAACATCATTCTAGTATCATAACATGTTCTATGAGTTTGTCTTCTCAGGTCATCAACATATCCTAGTCTTCTGCATTCAACCTTGAAGGTTGGAACCCACTTTACTCTTTGTAAAGTCTCGATCCATCACAAAGCTATCCATCATGTCGTACCATGTCGAACTCAAATATAATTTTTTGTAGTCACTCCCCCTGAAGTGGAGTATCATCTTCCCTCTTCATTCTGTACAGGTGGTTCTATGCTTGATATATACTAGTCAATAAAGTATGTCATGTCATAGTCTATTCTTTCTAGGGAGAATTACGAACCTTGCTTTGTACACTTGTTCCATCATATCGTCTACATCATTCCCCATGATCAACTGTTATTCTTTTATCATAGCTTCTTTCATAGCATTATTTTCTTCATCTTGAGTTATCTCTTGTACCCATGGTGGTCTTCATCCTTCAAGGTGGATATACCACTCTCTGAAGCTCTTTCTTCCGTCATGGTGTCTCTGACCCTGGGAGCTTCAAATTCATGTTTATTGGAGTGAATCTTGAATTGTCATCACTTGTTCTTTGGAACAAGTCTCGTCCTTATTTTCTTGTAGGAGGTTGTATAGGACCTTTCCCATCACATGAATATTAGTAGTATTAATGTAAACAATCTAGCATGCATAACACATCAACTGAATATAATCAAATGTATAACAAAACAATATCATGAAATGACAATTGAATAGTTATCTTTTATTTGTTTTGTGGGTAGACTCCATCTTGATCATTCTGCTTTATCATCTTCTTCATTCATGAAATCATCATTTCTTATCCAAATGACAGGAATTGAGTTCTTCATATTCCTCATCGCTTGAGGGATCTTCTTTAAATGGTGAGAGCTTGATCTTTAATTGCTCCCATCTTCTTCTTCTCTTCTTATGAGTTGAGTTGAAAGCAATTACTTCCTTCTGGCATACATTCTTTGCATGAATCCCATGATCCTGGGAGGCCATTCAAGGTGGCTATCACCACTTCTGCAATCTCCACTTCTTCTTCTACTGCTTCAAGTTGTTCTGCATTCTAAATCTTCACATTCTTCAACTGTTTTATCAAAGCCATCTTCTGATTTAAGTTATTATCTTCAAATAGCTTGATCAAGGAATCAAACATATTCGGTGTCTTTAGGGAAGACACTTATGGTACAAGTTGATCCATGATTGAATCAACAATGATCTTCTTGGCCTTGATCAAGTTCTTCTTCTGTAGGGCTTTGAGCCTCATCTCCGTATGGAACTGGAACCTCTCTACTTATGTAGGTGTCCAATTCATTTTATTTAGAGAGATCATATACTTCCATGCTTGGAAGTTGTCAAATTTACCAACCTTATCATCAAGCTGATGTGATAGATCACTTTGAAATGAGAACCTCAAATGCAAATAGCAAAAGATTAGATCTTAATTTGAGGTGTCCGTCCTGCTTCCAGAGCTAGTTGATTTAGGGTTTGTCAGAGAAACCCTAATTTTAAAAACTTTGAATCTTTAAGATCTGATTGGATAGAAATATATATCTCTTCAAATGGAGCTGTCTAATCTACTCCTTTTCTGAAAACAATGGAGGGAAGCTCCCAGAACTTTTCCAATTTCTTTTGCAAAAATGCCTGTCACTGTTTCTGTGATATCTCTGAAATTACTGCTCCTATGTGTCTAAAATGTCTCACTGAGGTAACCTCACATGTCCCTGATCCAGCACCATAGGTTTCATCAGAATTGGTTTCACCAATTGGGATTTATGATCCTTTTCCCACGGTGACCTGTTACAGGACTGTTCAGAACAACAAAGTTGTACGGACTGCCACGTGTCATTCTTTCATCTTCTGGTTCTGAAATTTGGACCACAGAAAGTACAGTCCATGATATTTCTGGACAATCTTCAAGAATTTAATTTGGACCTCTGTATCCCAATATATATCAATGTTCCCCAGGTGTCATGTTTAGGGATGAATTCTGGAAGAGGCTAGAACCCTAACTTGGAGGGATCATATCTCCCAAAATATAGCGCATCTGAGGCTGAATTTGGACACAGTGTACATCAGGATTTTATCTTTGGCCTCTACAATTTTCAGCTCTTGAACCTTCACCAATCTCGGGATATAGCGAATGTACCAAAACTTAGCAGTTTTAGTATTTAGGCTTTTTCTAGCTCGGGGTCAAACTAGGGTTTGACTTTCCTGGAGTTTCACCCAACAAAAAAACTTGATCTAGGTCTCTAGACTTCAATTTTGATGAGGAGAGAAATCCTATGCTGGGCTCATTCAAAAATTCTTCTTCTGCAAGAAGCCCTAATTTCCCGCACCGAAAACTGAAAATGCTTGGAATCGAATTCCGCTTCGACAGAAAGATGCGCCCTTCAATGGAGAGTCAGCCTAGCCTTCTTTTACTGATAAATTGTGGAGAGAGAACCAAAATTAAGAAGCTCTAGATTCTGTAGCTGCACAATGTCTTCTTTTCAGGGTGGCTCTGATACCATGTTAAATTTTCATATGCTTAGCTAAGACATCAGTATTTCATTTCATTTTCATGACAAAAGCATATAAACAGGATCACTGAAAGATAGACAAGCACAACCATAAAAAAGAACACAAATATTTATCCTGGGAAAACCCTAAAGGGAAAAACCCAGCAAAAGCTTCCTCAATATAGATGCCCCAAAAATATAAAAGATAAAACCAACAAGGAGATCAAAGCCTAATCCTCCTCCTTCTCCAGCTACTTCTCTTCTCCACTAATGCGCTACACAAGTGAGAGTGTGTGTCACAAATGAGGAGCACTACACCTCTATCTATATTCATCTGTTCACTTAAGTTAACTCATTTGACATGTAGGCTTGAGTTAAATCATATAGGCTCGAGTTACACATGTAGGCTCAAGTAACCACACTGGGGTGCTGATGACCCACCTTTACAATTAGAGGGGACTACCTCATTACTCTTATTAGTTCTTCTGATTAGGAGCATCGGGGTACAATGTAATACAAGTGGTTCTCCCGGTAGGACCATTGGGGACCACAAAAGATACATATAGAATATTCTTTGAAGTTACAATATTTCAAGATGAGATATGGTCAACAAGTTGAGGAGGGGTGCATTAGGGATGGAAGTTGAGAACCATTCCATGGTATAATGAAAAATATAGGACCTTACACTGTAGCATTTTACTATGGATATATGTTCCATGTGTGTGGTACCAAACCACCATATTGGCCCTCCATAGGGAATCTTTGGATTGGAAGTGGTATATGGTTCTAGTTTTGAAGTTTAGAACACTAGACATGGTTCTTGGTGCCCATGACGTGGTTTACTGCAAAAATGTAGGGTATTATACCATATTGTTTGTATATTGGGCTCATGAGACATCATTGTGTCCCTTAGACACCACAAAAGGTCATGTAAAGGGAATCCTTGTCATGTGATCAAGATATGATGTCCATTTTGAGTTTAGTACATTAAGGATGGTTATAATAACTTTAGACATGGTCCATGGTCAAAATAGATAGTTTGAAGCCATAATGTTTTCCTTTAGGACTCATGGACTATGTGTGGGCCCCATTCCATCAAATGAGCCTTTGCATATGGAATTATTTGTCTACAACAATGTTATGGTGTCCATTTTAATATTTGTGATACCCTTCCTCCTAAGTTAGGTTCAACTATTCCATCCTTATATGACCCTTCAAGAATACCCATAGTAAACTCAAAGACAAAGCATAATGGTAATGTGGATACCAAAGTGACCAATGGGGTGAAGACAACAAATACGCAAGGTATCACATGATAAAAGGACAAAAGGCTGCAAATATTTGGATTGGCATCATAAGATTGCAAAGATTTGGACTAATCACATGAAATATGGAAAAGTGTGTCAACAAAATTCTATAATTAAAATTCCACCCATTGTTAAGTCACCTACTAAGTTGTTATTCATAGGAACTATAGACAAAATTATTCAGAAACTACTTTAGTTTCATATATGATAGATACCACCTCAGAATCATGTATGATAGATATCACCTTGAAACACTCCCATTTCTCAACAAGCTCCTCATGTGACCTAAATACAGACTACATGATGACATCATTCTCATCCCCATAGTCCATTAGATTTATTTTGTTTTGCTCCCTAAAGCTATAAGTTCTCTCCAAATGATATCTATATATTTATAACCACCTCCATCTTTCCCTTCATCTCCCTAGATATTACCATGTCTTGGTAATGATGAGCCTAAACCTCAAGTAGGATGCTTTGGAATGTCAAGTGCCACATGGATTGGTGTGAAGGGGTCTACCAAGGGTTTAGGAAACAAATGTTATTAGGTGAATGTCAATGATTTCAGTATGATGTTGGGTATCTAGTGTTCAAAATTTTCATCATCCAATCAAGTAAGTATTACATCTCAACATTGAAGTGTGCAATATTTGTGATGGGTTTAAGGGATAGAATTTTTAATGGCTACATCCAACCATAGTTGCTATAAAAACATTAGTTATACCAAGTTCTAGAATGTAACATACACTTCATCACTTTGCATGCACATACCTTAACAACATGTGTTTATGCACCTTTGTAGTGTATGACAAATAGTGCCAATCATCACTAAAGATGTCATGAAAATTCTAAACATGAAAAATATTTAGAAGCATTTGTAACCTCTCAAAGTTTTGAAGATCCAAATATTTACATTTGACATATCTACAGTGGCCATTACTCTCGTTCATCAAGAATTTCCTTCAAAAATACAAATTTTAACAAACCTTGAACCTTTGACCGACCCCAAGGGACAAATATAAATATATAATAGATTATGAAATAACATACATTAATATGAGACTCGACATACATTTTGACAATTTTTTGGTTGGATTTCACCATTGAGGTCGATGTTGTGGGTGGAACACCATAATAACCTTGTAATATTGTATTTAAGAGTGTATATATGTCATAATATACATCATCAAGGTGAGACAAGTCAAATAATATATATATCCTGACATACACTCTCTTTAAATGTTTAATTTAGAGTATTATATTGTTTTCCCTCGCGAAAAATAGTGTCCATGATTTGTACAATATGGAGAAAAGAATTTTTGTTTTGTTGGTCAATTTTATAAATTTAAATCCTCATCTAGACCACCATTCCGCTTAGATGTAGAGTTTATTTTGTTTCAATTGAATATATGTAGCATATTCAAGGTTTGTCTCATTACTATATTGCATGGGACCTTAAGATGTCATACATCTTGTTTATGATATTTTAATGCAAAGTCATGAAGAAAGAGAAAATTAAGTTTAAGATGGAGCATAAAAAATCCATGCTTTTCACTTTGAACGATCCCAAAATAAATTATGGGATAAAAATATTGTTCCATGCTACCATAACTATTTAATGGTCCATTAGAGATATCATTGTGCCCACAATTAAAATATCTAAAGTTTTCATCATACTTCATGAGGACAAAGTTGAGACATTAATTAGTTAGTTTAAATGGGTCTTGCACTCACATCAAGCACTAACAACCCATATATACCACATAACCCTTATACCTTTCTCTCTTGGAATTCATCTTGCACTAACTCATTATATGGGTTGGGTGTGCTAGGTCTATGAGTCATCTAGGTTGATTGGTTGTGTTAGGTGTGTTTATCCGTTGGCGGTAGTAAGTAAGTGATTGGTGATCCAAGAAGTTGTTATTCATGGACAAAACCTTTGCACTTGACACCAAAATAATGATATCAAGGATCTTGGGCCATGAAACACTACATATGCCCTACATACATAATATTTTTCCAACACAGGTATATGGACATGAATTGGATATTTAGTTACTAGTACACTATCAGGGCTTGTAAGAACCATGTACTCACCCATAGAGGGAATATTGTTTTAACTACAAGAGAGATATGTTGGTATTTTGAGATTTGTAACACCAATAATAGATCTCTTTTCCCACACCATGTTCTAGGGTTTAAATTTATGGCCTAAGTTCATATCAATTGCTTACAAGCTCATGGACAATTATAATGTCCTTCACTATAACATAACATGCATCTACATAGAAAATCTCTTGTCCATATGTGAGATATGGTCATCATTTTGAGAACTTGTGCATATGAGATGGTTCTTAATGCATGACTTAAAATATAGTCCAAACTATGGTCTTCGGCTGCAACATTTTCCTCTAAAGCTCATGTTCCATACGTGGGATCCAAAAGTACCACCACGATCCCTCCATGTAAGTTGGATATGGTCATGGCCATTTTGAGGTTTAGAACAACATTTATGATTCCTCATACCTAAGAAAAGTTTTCACGATCCATAATTTGTGTGGTCCTTAGCCACTACATAGGCCTTATAAATGGTAAATTTGTCATGTGAGTAGGATTTGGTTTCCATTTAAAGTTTGTGACACCAACTCGAGTTCAATGAAAAAAATGTAGGTTGTTGGGTTGGGCGTATGCTCTTAGTGATCCACTTGTGTTAAATGCTTGATGAGGCTGGTTAACCATTATTTGTGATGCCCGTTAATGATACTTTCCTTCGTGAGAATAAGATCTTCTCTCAGGTGGATGGAACCATGGTGTAAATGGGGCTTCCACAGTGAACCATTGTTAATATATATATATA
>LPNX010685414.1:1074735-1096256 GCA_001517045.1 Pseudotsuga menziesii
GGATACACATGGAACCCTTGTTTGTTATATTTTTATCATTTAAGCAATATGATATTAGTATCTTATCTAAGAGAATAACATGCACATCAATCAATAACAAGATACAATAGACACAAAGATTTTCCTCGAGGAAACCATAAAGGAGAAAACCCCACAACTTCCTCAGAGATAGAATGAGCACCAATGGCAGCAGTAAAACCAAAATACAGAAATATGATCTCCAACAACTATTCTCTCTCTCACTTGTGTGAGGTCCTCTTCTCTCACCTATGTGTTATAGTTGGGTGAGTATGTGTAGAAAATATATATGCTCACTCTCTATTTATACTAGTTTTTGAGTTGAAAATAACTTACTAGGGACGAATTCTCTAGGAGAGTCTAATAACCCTAGTGCCCCACAATTGTGGGGACTTTACCCTCGACTTACAAAGGAGGGTTAATATTTATGCCTTTACATGACTTGATTACATTAATGAATCTTCCGATAGGAACATTGGGGACCAATGAAATAAATTATATGAAATATACAAGTGAATACATTCCAAAGTTACAAATACATCAACACTCCCTCTTAACTAGGAAGGTATTCTCTTGACAAAAGTCATCAGCACAAGTCTTCTTCTCTGAATCATCATTAAAGTTGGATCATCAATGGATCATAATCAAATATGTATCATCAGTATATCATCATCAAAGCTGGATGATCATTGGATCATCATCATCAGTGCTTTCGCTATCTTGATCAAATGGTGCTATCTCTCAATTCTATTCATCACAGGAAGTTCTACAGAGCCATCCCTTTTTCATTTTGGTTGTATGCATAGCCTCCATGTAGGTATTCATCTTCTTCAACACTTATATATGACCATGCAAGGAACACATCCAACATCCATGTCAGAAAGGCACTCCCAACACTTACATCTGACCATGGGAGGAACACATCCCGCATCCATGTCAGAAATGCATTCCTAGCACTCACATCTAACCATAGGAGGCCCATCTTGTCACCATGTTAGAAAGGCCCAGCACTTACATCTGACCTAGTCATAAAGGCCCAACACTTAGATCCTCCAGCATGGTATCTACCATCTGAGGAAAGGCCAGCAGTTACATCCTCCGGCATGGCATCTACCATCTAAGGAAAGGCCCAACACTTACATCTGACCCAGTTAGAAAGGCCCAACACTTATATCTGACCTAGTCAGAAAGGCTCATCACTTACATCCTCTGGCATGGTAGGACACACCATTTACCATCCGAGGAAAGGCCCAACACTTACATCCTTTGGCATGTTATCTGCCATCAGAGGAAAGGCCCAACACTTACATCTAACCTAGTTAGAAAGGCCCAGCACTTATATCTGACCCAGTCAGAAAGGATCAGCACTTACATCCTTCGGCATGGTATCTACCATCCAAGGAAAGGACCAGCACTTACATCCTCTAGCATGGTATCTACCATCCAATGAAAGGCCCAGCAGTTACATCTGACCTAGACAGAAATGCTCAACACTTATATCTAAACCAGTCAAAAAGGCTCGGTACTTACATCCTCCTGCATGGTAGGACACACCATCTACCATCTGAGGGAAGGCCCTGTACTTACATTTGACCATGGAAGGAACCAATCCTATCACCATGTCATAAGGGCTCTGCACTTACATCTGAACATGGGAGGCCCCACCTACCACCATGTCAGAAGGGCTCTACACTTACATCTGACCATGGGAGGCCCCACCTACCACCATATCAAAAGGGCTTTGCACTTACATCTAACCATGGTAGGCCCCTCCTACCACCATGTCAGAAGGGCTCATGGACTCATCACTTCCCCTTGGAAGGAACCTCAATCTAGAGAACACCAAGCTTCTCCCTGAAGTACTCAAACTTCACTCTGGCCATTTCTAGCATAGAATCACATGAGGGTTGATTACATCCAAGGATAACCTATGAGCTTCACCAGGACCGATTACCTCCAGGGACAACCTACAGGACCGTTTATGTCTAAGCCACCTATGAGATTTGCCAAGATTTTATGCTCAGACATCCTGTCCCACCGACTATGCTAGAACTCCCTCTTTTGAGAGATCTCGATCTGGATCACATACTGGAGCTTCACTGCTCCTCTCTGATCTCATACTGAAGTAGCACCCTGAAGTGCTCTTCCTATCAATGGAAATTCCTACCCAATCCAGATCTACATAACCCTCCAGGTTAGTCTTTTGATTCACTTCATACTTGAGCCCATAGTGAATTGTACCCTTCAGGTACCTCAAAATATGCTTTGCAACAATAAGGTGAACATGTCTTGGATCTGTTAGGAACTGGATGAATGTGTTCATAGCAAAGAAAATATATGGTCTTGTATTCGTTAGGTACATCAAGGACCCATTCACCTGGCGATACATCGTAGCATCAACTGACTCTGATGAAGCATCACTAATATCTTTAGGTTCAATGCCATAGATGTGTCCATGTCCTTGTAGTCCATAATCCCAAACCTCTTTAGGATCTCTATTGCATACTTCCCTTTTCCAAGGGATATTCCATCCGTAATCTACCACACCTCCATGCCTAGAAATTAGTGCATCATACCCAAGTCCTTCATCTCGAACTCGGTAGCAAGTCTTCTTCTTGCAACTTTAATGAGTTCCTCTTTCCCTGTTAGGAACAATTCATTGACATATAACAAGAGCATCACTGTTCTTCTAACTTCAACCTTGAAGTAAAGGTTGGAATCCTCTTTACTTTCAGTAAAGTCTAGAATCATTAGTAATCTATCCATCCTATTGTACCATGTCGAACCTCAAAATCTTATGCATTCACTCCCTATAAAGCAGAGCATCATTCTCCCTCTGCCTTTCGTGCTCTATGCATTGAAACATTCTATACCGGAGTGACAAGTAGCTTCCTCTGCTACAAATATTCTATATATCCATATCGGGTCACTGGATACCATTATCCTCTATATTGAACATTTTCAAAATTTCTTCTCGCACCCATCTATGAGATTGTCATCCTCTATAGGCTTTCATCTTCAACCTTATAGTAAAGGTTAAGATCTCGATCACTCTATGTGATATTCAAGATCCTCGTGTAGGTGTTATCCCATGGGTGCCTTTTGAGCTCATACAAGGCCTTCTTTAATTTGCACACATGAGTCTTCATGTCATGTGTATCAAATCCCACTGGCTACAAATGTATCTTCATAGTCTATGCCTTCTTTCTGTGAGAATCCTCGTGCTATGAATCTTACCTTGTATCCCACGATGTTGTCATCTACTGCATGCTGGATCTTGCAGATCCATATGGAAGATACTACGGACTTCCCTTTAGGTCTTCGACATTGCATTCTAGTCATCATTCTTCATTTTGAATTATTAGAGTGAATCTTGAATTGTCGTCACTTGTTCTTCGGAACAAGTCTCATCCTTCTTTTCTTATAGGCGATTGTACACAATCTTTCCTACAATTCAAATGCACCAGTTGTATGATTAGAAACATTTCATAATGCATATTCATAATGGTAAATTCTTATGCATAAAGATATAATCATGCAACTATTTTATCCAATACAACATTCATCCATATCTCACAGAAACTTTCTAGATGCCTTCCATCTCTACCATGACATCATTGAGATTGTGCACTAATCCAATATGTCAGCAAAGAGGTTTAATTCTAGATAAGTAGAAATGGAAAGTTGTATACCACCATGGGCTACTTACCCATAACATGCATAGTAGTAGTATACTGTCATTAATGCAAACATTTTATCATGCATAACAAAATAATATCATGAAATGACAATTGAATACTTATATTTATTCGTTTCGTGGGTAGGCTCCTTCTTGATCCTTCAGCTTCATCATCTTCTTCATTCTCAACAACATTATTTCTTATCCAAATGCTAAGATGGATAAGAGGTTCTTCTAGAATTGAGTCCTTCATATTCCTCATCACTTGAGGGATCTTCTTTGAATCGTGAGAGCTAGATCTTCATTTTATCCCATCTTCTCTTCTCTTATTATGAGTCGAGCTTCTTCTTCTATTCACTCTTCCCAAAGTCTGTTGAAGGTAATTACTTCCTTCTAACGTACATTCCTTGAATGAATCAATCCCATGATCCTGGGAGGCCATTCAAGGTGGTTATCACAATTTCTGCATTCTCCACTTATTCTTCTACTACTTCAAGTTGTTATTTGATTTGAGAGATCCTTGTAAAGTATGATTGTATGGTCTCTGCATTCTGTATCTTCACATTCTTCAACTGGTTTCTCAAAATCATCTTCCAATTTATGTTCTTCCATTTAAATAGCTTGGTCAAGGAATCAAACATCTCTTTAGTTGTATTTAGGGAAGACACTTATGGTATAAGGTGATCCTTGATTGAATCAACAATTATCCTCTTTACCAAGTTCTTCTTGTGTAAGGATTTAGCCTCATCTCCCTCTAGAACTAGAACCTCTCCACTTATGTAGGTGTCCAATTTATTTTCTTCAAGAACCAGTGAAATCCTATACTTCCATGCTCATTATTTTTCAGCTTCACCAAGCTTGTCATCAATCTGGTGTGATAGGTCATTTTGAAATGAGAACCTCAAATGTAAATAGCAAAATATTGTATCTTACCGATTTGAGGTGTCCGTCCTGGTTCCGGGTCTGGATGATCTAGGATTTTTCAGAGAAACCCTAATTTTCAAAACTTGGAATCTTTCAGATCTGATTGGATAGAAATATGGGCCTCTTCAAGGTGAGATTTCCAATGTACTCATTTTCTGAAAACGGTGGAGGGAAGCTCCCCAAATAGGAATCCCTAGTTTTCCAATTTCCTCTACAGAAATTCCTGATATTGTTTCTACCATATATTTGAAAGTACAGCTCCTATGTGTTTTAAATTTCGTACTAAGGTGGCCTCATCTATTCTCTTTCCAACAACATAGGTTTGAGCATAATTAGTTTCACCAATTGGGAATTATGGGATTTTTCCCAAGGTGGAGTATTTCAGGACTGTTTAGCATATAGAACTTGTAGGGATTTCCACATGTCCATGTTTCATCATCAGGGTCCGAACCTTTTACCATGGAAAGTACAGTCCGTGCCCTATCTAGAACATCTTGCTAAATTTCATTTGGACATTTTTATCCCAAGATATAGAAATTCCCCTAGGTGTCATGTTTAGGGATGAATCCAGGAAGAGGCTGGAACCCTGATTTGGAGGAATCATATCTCCAAAAATATAGTGAATCTGAGTCTAAAAGTTTTACATAGGGTACATCAGAATTTTTATCTTCTTCCTATGAAAATTTTGGCCCTTTAGACTTCTTCAATCCCGAGATATAGTGAATGTACCAAAAATACCAATTTTAGTATTTTAGGGTTTTTCGGGCCCAGGGTCAAACCAAGGTTTGACTTTCCTGGAGTTTCACTCAACCAAAAACTTTTAACTTGGTCTCTAAACTTTGATTTTGATGAGGAGATAAATCTTATGCTGGGATCAATAAAAAATTCCTCTTCTGTAAAAAGCCCTAATTTCCCGTAGAAAAAATTGAAAATGTCGAGAATCAAATTCTGCTTCGACAGAAAGATGCACCCTTCAATGGAGAGTTATCCTAGCCTCTTTTTGCTAATGGATTGTGGAGAGAGACCCAAAACAAAATAAGCCCTAGCTTCTGTAGATGTACAGTTTCTTCTTCTTAGGTTAGCTCTGATACCATGTTAGATTTTTATCATTTAAGCAATATGATCTTAGGATCTTATCTGAGAGAATAACATGCACATCAATCAATCACAAGAGACAATAGACACAAATATTTTCCTCGAGGAAACCACAAAGGAGAAAACCCCTCAACTTCCTCAGAGATAGAATGAGCACCAATGGCATCAGTAAAACCCAAAGACAGAAAGATGATCTCCAACATCTGTTCTCTCTCTCTCACTTGTGTGAGCTCCTCTTCTCTCACCTACGTGCTATAGCTAGGTAAGTGTCTGTAACAAATAGAGAGACTCACTCTCTATTTATACTAGTTTCCAACTTAACAATAAATTACCAGGGTCGACTTCTCTAGGAGAGTCTAATAACCCTAGTGCCCCACAACTGTGGGGACTTTACCCCCGATTTACAAAGGAGGGTTAATCTCTATGCCTTTACATGACTTTATTACATTAACGAATCTCCTGATAGGAACATCGGGGACCAATGAAATACAATATATGAAATATACAAGTGAATACATTCCGAAGTTACAAATACATCAACATTGTTAACACACAATACTATCTATGAAGAAAAATAACTTCTTTTTTATTCAAGATTAATTCATAATATCATGGAAGCAAAGTGTCTTCTTCTACAATTATAATTTAAAGAGATATAAGATAAACGATAACATAAAAATTAAGTTCGATAACACTCAACTATCATCTTATGTTCATATTTTTACTAGAAATGGAAATCTAGTTAAATGCTCCATCAATCGGTTGATTGATGGAATTTGCTCCTACATATCTACATTGGTCTCCTTGTTGTTGTAATTTTAGCTTCGGAAGATATTCTGATGTATATTGTTGTACCCCCATTGGAGATGTGTGCTCCTACTTTCGAAATGTCATCATTGTGAATGGTCACTGAGGTAAACCCTTTTTTATAAGTCGGGGAAATATTCCCTAGGTAAAATAAAGGAAAATGTATTTATGTGTATAATTAGGTAAGTCAGCCCCACAGGTAACTTGGCCGACTCAATGGTTGAGTGAAGATCTCAACAAAAGAATATGAATAGGGAGGCACATCCTCATTCGTCACACGCTTCACTTGCTCTCTCATGTGTGCTTTAGGAGAGAGAGGAAGAGGAGGAACAGAGAGATGCTACATACATATTGTTCTTGGGTTATTATATCTTTTCATCTTGTCTTTTCAACAGAACTATTCTGAGGAATTTTGCAGGGTTTTCTCCTTTATGGTTTCGTCAATGAAAATCTTTGTGTCTTGTGTATCTTGTGTATATTTGGTGTATGGTTGTGCTTTTTATTCTTTAAGATAAATATCCTAAGTAAAATAACATAGAAAAACTACAAGGTATCATAGCCACCCTGAAAGAAGGAACTGTGTAGCCAAAATACAACTACAAAGGTAGCTACTGGAAATTAGGGTTTCATGCTTGAAAACCCTAGAATACTGAATCTAGTCATCTTGGAATTTCGCTATAACTATATATTGGAGAAGGATTAAGAGCAAAAAAATTTACAGGTCAAATATGAAATCTTTTTGTACCTCATGTGAAAGTTTTAGCCTCATATTCTCTATACTTAAGGAGATATGATTCCTCCAAATCAGGGTTCCAGTCTCCTCCAAAATACAGTCATGAATAGGTGACATAGGAAGAATTGATTTATATCAGGCTAGTAAGGTCCAAATGAAATTTAGAAAGATGTTTCAAGTAGGGCATGGACTGTAGTTTCTGTGTTTTGATTTGTAGATCCTGAATTTGAAACAGTGAGACGTGTAAGTCCGTACAAGTTTTCTAGGATGAATAGTACTCAAAACATTCACCTTGGGAAACACAACATAAGTCCCACTTGGAGAATCCAATTCTTCTCTAAGATGTCGGGTTGGAATGAAAATAGAACAAGATACCTTAGTGTGAAATTTCAGACTTTGAGGAGCATAAAATTCGGAGATACAACAAAATCAATATCTGACAATTGTGTAGAAAAAATTGGAGAAGCTAGGGCTTCTTGTTCCAGGAGCTTCCCACCACTATTTTCAGAAAAGGAGTACATTGGAAAACTCACCTTGAAGAGGTGCATCTTTCTGTCTAATCATAATTTTGAAATTCCAATTTTGGAAACTTAGGGTTTCTCTAACAAACCCTAGATAAACAAACTCCAAAACCAACTCAAACACCTCAAATTGGTAAGATATAAATCCTTGTTATTTCCATTTTAGGTTCTCATTTTAAAATGATTAATCACACCCATCTTGATGATAATATTGGTGAAGATGAAAAATTCTGATCGTGGAAGTATAGGATCTCCCTGATTCTTGAAGAAAATTACTTGGATCAATATATCAGTAAGGAAGTTCTAAGAGCCTGAGGGAGATGAGGATAAGGCTAGAGCCAAGAGAATATTTGCAAATTCTATTAAGTATCATCTCATCCCTCATGTGTCATCCTTGAAATGTAACACCCCAGTTTTGACCTCGTTTTCATTTAAAGTATATGATGTAAATATTGTGTTTAATTGTGGTGTGGAGCTCAAGGCAAAAGCCCCACCATCGATTTAGCATGTTGTATTTTGGAAATTAAATTAGATGCTGGTGTTTTGTGCTAGCTAGGCACATTACAATTTTACATCATGTAACTATGCAATTAATAAAATATACCATAGCCGGCTATGTCAATTTGACCGTTGAAGAGAAGGGGCATGATCTCACAAGGATAAGGGGGGGAAACCATTTAAACCTTTGGGCCAATGGAGAAAATCCAAATGTCAAAGGGAAAACCCATAAAGCTATCAACTACCCTTTTTTTGTCTTTTGTGCCCAGTCATTTAGGCAGTGGTTGAGAAACTAATCCATGGGGATGGGAAGAGTATGGGAGTCAAATTTGAATTTGGGGAGCCACCCATTTTGGAAAAGTGTGTATTTGACTTGTTGGACAGGTAAATGCTTGGAAAAGCATGCCCAAGCTATTTACTCACCCAAACCCTTTCATTCTTCACCATTCCCATGGAGGTTGGGCACTCTCACGTAGGTGAATCTTGCTGAGCTCCTTCCCTCACAATTTATGCAATTAAATCTCATTTCCATGGCTAGGAAACCCAATTTTGTTGTGTTCAATGGATGGGAGAAAAGACCCACGATTTTGGGGGTTTAAGGGGACGTTTTTCCCTCTACTCACATGATTAAGTTTGCTGGGAATTTTTCCTCCACGATTTTGTGGTTTTCCTCATTTTCCCATGCCCAGGATTCGTCCATTTGGGTTTCTTGGTGGTTACAGAACCAAATATTCCCAATTTGGAAGTTTGCGGAGGTCATTTTTCCCCCATGTTGCCCATAAATGTTTTTTGAGTTTGGATCTACGATTTGGGGATTTATGGTGGTCGTTTTTGCCCTTGAAATGCCCATGGGTGATTTGTGAAACCGTGTTTTCCTTCAAAGGGTTATTTTCCCTTTCACCAAATTTTTTTTGGTTGAAAAACATTTCCTTTCATGCCTGGCATGTGCATTTTGCGGTTATGTGCATCCCTGTGTTGACTTGGCTGAGTAAGTCCAAGAAACCCATCTGTTAATTGGTTTGATTGGTTGAGTAAGTCTAGGGAACCTAGCTATTAGATGGGTGACTAAGTTGGGATGTGATTGGTTGGATTGGCTGAGTAAGTCCAAGGAACATCCGCGTTATTGGTTTGTTTCCCCCACGTAGTCTGTGAAACCCAACGGTGTGTTGGCTTGACTGTGGGTGTGTGGTTTTGCTGCATGTAATCTTGTTGTTCCCTTGTTCCTTATGGAATCATGCGCAGCTCGGGGGTGGCATCATTGCTGAGAGATTGATGAGCATGCTGGCCTATGGTTGAGTGGAACGACGCAGCAACATAGTTGGTTGTGTGAGGCATAAAGCTGCAGTTCAAGATAATTATTCTTGTGCTTTCTAACTCCTGCAACTGTAGTTGTTTTACGGATGACAATATGAACAATGTTGAAATGTGTTGAATGTACGTGATTGCTTTCGTTGTTTACTTATTGATGATTAGGCCTTTGCATCTGTGAATGACCAAAATCACATAAGTCACCCAAGTACATTCTTGTTTTCCTTGATGACATTCTTGTTTATTCCAAGAATGAGAAAGAACATGAAGAGCATTTGAGATTGACATTGCAATTGCTCAGGGAGCATCAGCTATATGCAAAACTGAGCAAGTGTGTCCAAATACTGAATTCTATCTTTGTAGAAGTCACACTTGCTTAGTTTTGTATATAGATGATGCTCCCTGAGCAATTGCAATGTCAATCTCAAATTCTCTTCATGTTCTTTCTCATTCTTCGAATAAACAAGAATGTCATCAAGGAAAACAAGAACAAACTTGTCCAAATACCTGCTGAAGGCATTATTCATAAGGCACATAAATGTAGCTGGTGCATTTGTGAGGCCAAATGGTACCACTACAAACTCATAATGTCCATACCTTGTTCTGAAGGATGTATTATGAATGTCTTCATCCTTGATTCTCACATGATGGTAACCAGACCTCAAGTCAATCTTGGAAAATACCTTTGCTCCTCTCATTTGATCAAAGAGGTCATCAATCCTGGGAAAAGGATATTTATTCTTCACAGTAACCTTGTTCAACTGTCTGTAATCAATACATAACCTGAGTGTACCATATTTCTTCTTTACAAATAGAACTGGTGCTCCCCAAGGAGACACACTCGACCGGATATATTTCTTTTCCAACAACTCTTGCAGTTGCATCTTCAACTCTAGCATCTCCGGTGTGCTCATCCCGTAGGGTGTATTAGACACTAGTGCTGCTCCTGGCATAAGTTCAATTGTGAAATCAATGTCCCTCTTTGGAGGAAGCCCTGGAATCTCATTAGGAAACACATCTTTGAATTCCTATAACACCTGATAGTCCTCCAACCTAGGAGTTTCATCTCCTGTTGGCTCCAAAATATGAGCTGCATACAACTGGAAACATTTCCTACACAACTTCTTCAACTGCATTAATGAAACCTGTCTTACTAAAATTACCTTTGGAATACCTTTCACAACTATTGGGTTTCCTTCTTCATCCATGCATTCAAAAGTCTTGTTATAACAGTCAAGCTTTACTCTGTGAGCTTCTAACCAATCCATTCCAATGAGAACATCATAGGAACCAAGCGGTAGAACATTCATATCTACACAAGTGACCAATCCATTCACGACCAATGGATATTTCTCTACCACTTCACTAACTTTTCTCTTAGTTCTAGTGGCTAGCTGAACTAAGCAATATTTCCTATGCCTTGCTTTCTTAAAAGCACAAATCTCCACTACCCTAGGAGTAATGTAACTGTGAGTAGAACCAGGGTCAATCAAAATAGAAATAGATTGCTCAACAATCTTACCTACAACTTCAACCACAGTTGACTGATGATCTGCCTGGCGGTCCTTTAGTGCTGCATAAATTCTAGCTACTCGACCCACTGTTTCTGCTTCCTGAATGTTATAAGTTGGTCGTGCACTTTCATTCTCGAGTGGAAAATATCTGCACAAGTGGGGTCCTTCACATTTCCAACATTTGAGTGGACCTTTATTCTATTGTGGCTCTTTAGGTTTTCCACCTATCACTTTAACTGGATTACTTGCAGCTTGGGATGTTTTGCTTCTGTTGATTCCTAAATCTAGAAGGTTTGAAACCTTTCTTTCTTTGGTTAAACTTCTCATTCTTATTGTCCTTCTAGGCCTTATGGTAGTTAGGTTTACCCTTGCTTTTATCATAGCAATACTTAGCCTTCCTTATGGCTTCTTCAAGAGTTCTCGGTTCATAAAACTCAATTCTATCTTTGTAATACTGAGGCAATCCACTTAGAAACCGCTGGACCTTCACTTTTTCATCTCTGATGTATCGGACATACCTCAATAATTCCAAGAAGTTATTTGCATATTAATCCATGGTATGCTATACCAATCTCAGCTCATGGAACTCCTTAATCTTGTCATCATAATACCTGTCAGAGAGGTATTTCTACTTAAAATACTTCTTGAACTGTTTCCACTTTAATTTCCTTTCACTGATCCTCTTTACTTGCTTTAAGTGTTCCCACCAAATGGATGCTCTTCCATTCAAATTGAATATGGAAACTCTGGCCTTCATGTTTCTGGAATAATCTTGCACTTGGAAGTACTTCTTTATCCCAAGAAGCCAAGCGTCAGCCTCTTGTCCACTCTTTACCTCACCATCAAATGTAGGAGGTTTAGCCTTCTTAAATTCATCCCGAGAGCGATCCCTATGGTTTCTTCTTCTTTTCCTTTTACGAGAATATGGGATTATATCCCAACTGGATTCTTCATAGTCAGATGATCCACTAGAAGTCCTTCTCCTTCTCCTAGTACTGCTTTTACTGCCTTCCGGTCTTGCTGTACCTCATCCAGAATCTATCTTTCTCTACAAATCTGTCAAACTCTACAACATGGTAGCATTCAACTGATGCTACTCTTCCTAGGCTTTAATCAAGCTTCTCATGGTGGCTGCAACGTCTAACAGTGTCTCTTGGAATCTCCTTCCATTAGATTCTATGTCATCATTTTCGTTATGGACATTTTCTCCCATGGCATATCTCACACTCTCATAGGAATCCCGAGCATCATACCCATCATGGGTTCTCATGACTGAACCACCTCTTGTTTTACCACACTGTTCTACCTGGAATACTGCCCTTGGAGGTGTCTATAATTCTGCAAACGTGTTAGTAGCAAACTGTTATATGCATAACATTAAAATAAATCAGACTACTTACCTTCCTCTTCTGGAAATTCATAAAATAACAATTTTGATAAAAACACAAAATTTTCTCTCTTCCTGTTCACCCCTGTAATATACTGACAGTCTGCTGAAAAATATACTGAAAAACAGTTGAAAAATGCTTGAAAATCCACTTCAAAAAACCCAAATTTCCTTGTACAGGATCAGGTCTCATCCCAACTAATGTTCCGATGTTTTGACGGCCAAAACCACTAATTTTCCCTGCTACTCATCGGCAGTTTGTTCATCTATCTTTCGTCGGCATGTCAAACCTGTAGTGGTCTAAGCTTTTGAATTTCATTGACGGGTCGCTCTTCTATTTCCTTCCACTGTATCGGGTCTGTAACCATCTAACCTTCCGAACTGAATTGGCGATGAAACCAACTTATGCGCTACATCAGTGATCAGGTGTCTTTTGCATTGGGTGGCTAGTCGTCTCGGCTTCCGCATCAGTGGCCCATAAACCTTCTTTGTCTTCCGTGGCCACAAGCCTATCGACAGTCAGAAGCACTAACTCGGGTGGTTAGTTGTCAGGGCTTTCGCAACGGTGGCCAATGATCCCTTTAAACTTTCCATGGATCACAGCTTTGTTGGCGGTCGGAGCGACATCCCGCTGTGGCACGGACACTTAGTCCCATAGGCGTCCATAATGGCGGTTCATCAACTTTGATCCTTTTTCGATCGGCATTCTGAAGCACACTAATATGGCATCGACAGTCGAAACTTTTATCATCAAAAGATTAGTGCTCTAGAATTCTTCAATGTTAGGCACACAAACCAATAAATCCTTCCGATGTCATCTACGACCAATACAACTAACTTCCACCGATCGCTGATGTGTTTCAACACTTAGAAAAATTTTGAAAACTTTTCTCCTCTGTCTTCTGTAATGTCGGTCATCGGGGGAAATATTCTCTATGGCATCGGCAATCAGGGACTCTATCCATCGGAAGGATAGTCCTGTAGACTTCCGCAACGACGGCGCACCATCAGCTAACCTCTTCCGATGTAGTCGCCGAAATTCTCGCCGCATCGTCCACTTTATTATCTAAGCATCGACGGTTGGGGACTCTATCCATCAGAATGATAGTCCTCTATACATTCGCAATGATGACGCACCATCAGCTGACCTCTTTCGATGTAGTCGTCGAACTTCTCGCCGCATCGACAACTTGATTATATAAGCATTGGCGATGCGATCAACTAATCATCGTCGATCGTCGATGATTTTATGACTTAGGAAAATTTCCAAAATATTTCTTTAACTTTTTTCGTCGCTTCATCAACTCAACCGTCTCCTATTCTTCGTCGATCGCCGACAGTCAAACATCGGAGGTTCTTTCCGCTAAGTGGAGCCGGTGTTTCGGCGATCTTCACCTGATCTCCGCCGAAACTGCGACTCCCTCATCCTCTATCCTCTGCCGACGGCTGTAGAACCTTAGCGAATTTTTTTCAAAATTCTCTGCCTGCTATCCTCGTCGGGTGGTCTTCAAACTAACTCTTCCACTGCATCAGATGAATTTCTCATTGAGTTTTTCGATGGGCCGATGTTTCTAGCACTTAAGCAAAAATTTATTTTTCTTGAAGTTTAGAGTTTTCCTGATTTCTTTTGGGTAGTAGGAAACTTTCCTCTGTTAACTGACCTTTCATGGCCCATTTAGGCCCATGCTGCAACCAGTCCTCTGATACCATACTGTAACATTCTTGACCCTCCGACCGGGCAAGAGGATGCTACTAACACCAAACGTATGGGCATCTAGCCCCATGAACATTGATCATGCATATAATGCTGAATCAAAATGCTTAAACATAAAACATACTAAGATGCGTAATTGTTCATATACATAGCAGAAGCAAACAACATTCAACATGTCTATTATCCTAATTCATTAACAGTAAATATGATTACAAAACAGATTAATCAAGAATACTTATCTTATGAGAACTGTCCCGCAACCAGCTATGTCACTGCAACGTTCCACCCAACCATAGGCCAGCGTTCTCCTTAATCTCTTAGCAATGCTGCCACCCTCGAGCCAGGCATGATTACCCAAGGAATAAGGAAATAGCAGGCTTACACATAGACAAGGATAACAACACCACAAGGAAAAACACAGCTCATCCAAGCCAACATAGTTGGGTTTATCAGGCGAAAAATGGATCTGCCAAGCCAACAAGGTTGGGTTTATCAGGCCGTCTAGGAGCTAGGAAAGGATAAATTCTAAGATGGTGAGCTCATTGAAGAGCTAAGGACACCTACACTAGAACTAGCCTGACTTCTAGGACACCCACACACACCCAACACAAGGAATTCAATCCTTTCTCTGCTACTTAGTCCCTCAGGCCCTGACCTCCCTTCCAGTGCTATTCAGCGGTTGTGGAGAAGAAAGCTAGCCCTCTAGCTATGTCTGTGTTTTTCTCAAACTCACCAGCTTTATCAAGCACATCAGGCGTTCATTCACCACTCCACTACAGTCCGAGTACAAAACCACTGTGTGCATGCAGCAAACTAGCTATTAAAGCTTGAACAGGGGAAGAACAACTCCCTGAATTGTTCTTATCCCTATCATGGCCAAAACAATTCCTCAGCAACCTACAATAGCCTAAAACACAAAGGGAGATGCAGCCCGACAAAAGGTGAACAAGACCACAGCCAGTGTTCAGTGAAGAAATCACAGATGGAAATTGTGGGAAAACAACATTGAAGCCTCGACAGCTTTACACAGTCGACAATGGAGAGGGAAAACACGATCTCTCTGTGTGAATAGGAGGGAAAACATCTCACAAAGGAAATTACAGCCACAGTTCATGGTCATGGATGGAACAATACACAGTCCGATAATACAACAGGAAACTCCATGCTCTGCACTGGCCGGAGGAAGAACATTTCATAGACTAGAAATCCCAGAGAAAAGGGAGAACCAACCGAACCTCCAAACAATGGATCGTGGATCCTTTTATCTCAGCCCATGTGAGGAAACTGAACTGTCATGTTGGAGAGAGTGCAGTCGTCGAGAGAATGGGGTCGTGGGTGTAGTGGTTTTCCTGCCAGCATGAGGGTCATCTTGGTGGAGTGTGCATGTGGGCAAGGACTGGCAATCCTTCCACACTCCACTACCAACCATAATTGCCTCAGGGAACAGCAGAACATTTAAGGTGGTAGTTGGATAAGACAATGGAAGGTCAGCAAATTAAACAGGGTAGAGACAAATGGATTTTCCCCTCATGGGCTCAAGGTTTAACATTCCCCCTCTTTATCCTTAGAAAATCATGCCCCTTCTCAATTTGGTTGCAGTGAACATAGCTAGTTGGGTTCATTTAATTAAAATGCACATTTACATGATGCCACAATTTAATACGTGTCATATGTCCTGATATACCATCCGTGACAATTCCAATCCGAACATAACATAACCAAATCGATGGTGGGCCTTGGCCTTTAGCTCTGCACCATGATTATTTACAATGTATATATATATCATGTATATTAATGCATCGGGGTCAAAACCGGGGTGTTACACGATCTATCAACGTGTCTGAAAAGAAAATAAGATTGATTCGAGGCATCGAAAAATAATAGAAGATCGATCCGTCGAAGCATCGAAAAAGAAAAGAAGATCGATCCGAGGCGTTGGAAAAGAATAGAAGATCGATCCATCGAAGCGTCGAAAAAGAAAAGAAGATCGATCCGCCGAAGCATCAGAAAATAAAAGAAGATCGATCCGAGGCATCGGAAAAGAATAGAAGATCGATCCATCGAATCGTCAAAAAAGAAAATAAGATCGATCCGATAAGGCATCAGAAGAGAAAAGAATATTGATTCGATAAGGCGTCAGAAGCGAAATGATGGTTGATCCACCGAAGCATCGAAAGGGAAATGGAGACTCGCCCGACATGTCAGAAGTGTTGTCAACAGTGGACCCAATGCAGCGGATGACTTGTTGGAAAGGGATCCGATCAGATGGAAAAAGCCAAGTTTTCAAAAACATAGAATTTTCAGCAAATTTTCAGTGGAAAAGAGGGAGTCTAGACGAATTTACAGGTGCTGAAAAGGTACAAAAAAATGGCAGCAATCTTATGTGCCATATTGCACAAAAATCAAATATTTAAAAAAAAATGAGGGTGCTACCCTCGACCCGCCCTGCAGTGGCCCACAAGGGGACAAGCCCCCTTGACCCCCATCGTCCCCCTGAGACCGTTGTTCTTGGAGAAAAGAAAATTCTATGTTTTGACAAGTTTCAATGTGGGATTTTTCCAAATGCAGGTAAGTGAATTATAAATTTCTAAGGTTGATTATGCAACTAACAATGATGTTTATTAACACATTTGCAGAGTCATAGTGTAATTTGGAAATTTGGTCGTGAATAGTTCCAAGAAGAGCAATTTCAAGAAGATCAACATCATGAGTGATGCCCAGAATCCCTATGAGCTCGAGGCAGATGCCTTGGAGGAAAGTATTTCGGTTATGAATGATGGGAAAGAATTTGACGGGGAAATAAATCAAAAGACTTCCCCAGATCTTGTAGCCACTATAAGAGGCCTAAAGGTGGAGTTGCAGAATTGCAGAGAAAACAATGAAAGAACGGTTAAATATTAGGAGGAGCAAAATTAGTTGACTGCAGCCATACTACAGAATTTGAAATACCTCCGAGGGCAAGTAAACTCTTGGCATCAGAGGAATGTAAAGCTTGGCCGAAGGAAGAAAGGGTTCAAACCTTCTCCCTTCCAAGATCAGCAAAAGAATCCATCACAAGCTATGACTAAGACAACCAGAATGATGGGAGACAAGCCAAGGAAACCATTTCGATGTTGGGGATGTGGAGAAGATCACATGATTAATTACTATCCGCGTCGGAATGGGAATGAAAGTCTAGTCCAAAATATTCAGAGATATGAAATGGTGGGGAAACCACTCCAATGTTGGGAATATGGAGGAAACCATTTGCATAGGAAATTTCCACATCATGATGGGAGTGTGAGGAAAGATCACAACATCCAAGGAGTTAAAACTGAAATTGGGACAACTGACCATGAAGGATTATGCAAACAAGTTCTTGGGATTGTTGGGGTATGCAGTGAAAACCCAATATCTTCTGAGTAGGATACCTCAATATTACAAAGACATGATTGAGGTTGATGATCCTAGAAGTCTAGAGGAGGCTATCAAGAAGGCTAAGTAGTGTTGTGACCAAAAACTAGGTTCTAAGATCAAAATTGTATGTACAGTTTCATTATGTGTATGAGGAAATCCTATTTTGGCATGATCTTTGTGTGAACTTAATCATGTAAGAATGTGTGGTTTGCATGAATTAAATCCTCTGTTAATGATTGATAAGCATGTGTGTATGAATGAAGGTCTCCGAGAGGAAGAAAAATAGAGATCGATTGATTGATTCTCTGGTCAATCGAATGTGAATTAGATTAATATTCCATTGAGGATTTCATGAATGAATTATGTTCATAATAACTTAGTTGTAGGTTTCTGAATTGACAATCGATCACTGCAAGGATCAATGGTAAACAAGATCTAAGTTTTCCCTATGTGAATGGTTAAATATTCAGGGTAAGATTGCTAAGTAATCTGTTTATGTTTTGATTAACCCTGGATCTAATTACAGGTATATCACTCCTAGAATTGTCGAGGTTTATGCTTTAATAATTTAAAGCATAAAAAATCATGGTTAATCCAACTAGCCACTAGAACCAGGAAGAAAGTTGGAAAAGTGGTAGACGGATGTCCATTGGATATGGATGGGCTAGTCACTTAAGCAGACTTGGATGTTCTACCACTTGGTTCCTATGGCATTCCTATTGGTATGGGCTAGTTAGAAGCACACAAGGTTAAACTTGACTTCTACAACAAAGCATCTGAATGCTTGGATGAGGAAGGAAAACTAAGATTGGTAAGAGGCATTTCAAAGGATGTTTTTGTTAGGAATATTTCTGCAATGCAGCAGAAGAAATTATGTAGGAAAAGGTGTCAATTGTATGCAGCCCATGTTTTGGAGGCAGCAGAAAATGGAACTCCTAGGATGGAGTACTTCCATGTGTTGCAGGAGATCAAGAATTTTTTTTTTGATAAGGTTCTGAGACTTCCTCTAGAGAGGAACATCGATTTTACAATAGACTTGGTTCCTGGAAGAACACCAAGGTATAAGACACCCCATGCGATGAGCATACCAGAACTGTTAGAGCTGAGGAAGAAACTACAAGAATTGTTGGGAAAGAAAGATGGTATAATCAGGTTGTGTATTGATTACATAAAGTGGAGTAAGGTCACTATGAGGAATAAAATACCCTTTTCCTAGGAATGATGACCCCTTTGATCAAATGAGAAGAGCAAAGGTGTTCCCGAGGATTGACTTCAGGTCTGGTTACCATCAGGAAAGGATCAAGGATGAAGATGTTCATAAGATAGCCTTCAAAACAATTGTTATCAGTAGGTATCTAGACAAGATTGTTCTTTCCTTCCTAGGCGACATTCTTATTGTTCTAAGAATGAGGAAAGTGCATGAGGGACATTGAGAATGGTACTAAAAGTGATCAAGGAACATGAACTATATGCACATTGAGGAATGTGACAAATGTGAGGTCTTTTATCAGACTTACAGGTTACTACATGAGACTCATTGAAGGGTACTCTACAGGTAGAATGACTTGGACAAGGCAGTCTAAGTGGTACTCGGTGAAATCTCATGACCAAACAGATTTCTAAACTCCAGATTGCAAGATTTTCTATTGATTATGGGAGACTGTGATCTCCTATGATGGTTTTGAATCATGCTAACAATGTATATGCTTGTCTTGCATTATTTGATGTCTGAAGTTCATGTTGCTAACCATGATTGTATGACTAATATAAGATAGTGTCCAGATGACATGTGGTATGTAAATGTCCAAGTTTTGGGAAGCATGTCTAAGTAAGGGATAAGTAATTCTAAACAATATGAGGATGGCCTCATGTTTGCAAAAAGTTTAAATTTTGTAGGAGACCGAATTGTAGACTCATATTTGATTTGATTGTCAACGTATTGATCAATTGATAATTGGAAATTCATTGTAGCATGAAATATATTTGAAAATCCATGACTGAAATTTGTATGGCGACATCTCATGTAAATTGCATGCTTGTGTGTGACGCAGGTGAGATGATGAAAACGTGAATATCTCTTGGGAGGATGTACTTGGGTACATAGCTCCTCAGAAAGATGTACTTGGGTGCATGGTTCTCGAAAAATATGTACTTGGTGTACATGGCTACTTGAAAGGATGTACTTAGATACATAGCTCCTCATAGGGATGTGTTTGGAATAGGTTTGAAAACCTATAATTGAAATTATTTTTATGATGACATCTCATATGAATTACATGCTTGTATGTAATGCAGGTGGGATGATGAAAATATGTACTGGGTGTACCTAGCTTCTTGGAAGGATGTGTTTGGCATACATGGCTCCTCTGGAAGGATGTACTTGGGTACATCGCTTCTCCCCCTGCCATCTAGGCATTGGTATGCATCACTAGGTATGCCCAGGGTGTAAGGCATCTGGTTAGACTTATTTCCACACACATTCACGCCGTGGGGGGACTGTCATGGGAGTGGGGGCTCCGTGAAGAGAATAACCCCTAGGTATTATGTTGTCTAGAAAGGGAGCACCTGAGCTTGGTAAGCACTTGGAGGAGGTGCTAGGATTTCAAGTCAGAGCTTCCATTGAACACCCAACGAGGTGCTAGACTCTGGGGCAAATCCGCCATTGAAAAATTAAAGAAGACGCATGTGCAGATAAGTATGTGGTTACTTATAAACTTCTAGATGACTATTATGTGTATACACATGTGTATTTGATTTGGTTAAGATTTGGAAAATCTTGTTAAGGAATTAATCCTATGTAAATGAATCTAACATGTGAATTAATATGTTTTGGTCTCTGGAAAGGAAGCATCTGAGCTTGGTAAGCACAAAGAGGAGGTGTAGGATCTTGAGCAGAGCTTCCATTGAGCACCCAAAGAAGTCTTAAGCTCTGAAGCCAGCCTACCAAATCTCAATTGAGTAATGTTGTCATAGGTGATCCAAGGATTGCAAAAAATTGGCTACATATAGATGCACACCTTAGAGAGTAGAGGGAGGGTGGGTACACTCGAAGGACTGTATAACAGAAAAGAGGTACCATCTTGGTGCAAGGTGGGCCAGGTCTTGTCAGTGCCATAGTTGTGTAAAGACAAAGTCAGATACCTGTGGAGCCAAAGGACATACTTATGCAGATAAGTATTTGGCTCATTTGGCAACTTCTTGTTGATTTTATATATATATATACATATGTGCATGTGATTCAACTATGATTTTTAGAATCTTGAATGAATGTGACATGAGAATTGATTCATTGGTTGGAGCTTGAGCATAGGTATTGCTGACTACCAAAGGCATTAGATATGATCCAAGCTGAGGAGAGGGATTCTCCAGAGTCGTACAGTCGATCACTTCTTGCAAAAGAAGGGAATAAAGTATGACTGGACACCAGAGTTGGAAGAAAGATTCCAACAGTGAAGAATCTTCATGCAAGTGCACCTAGTGGTGGGTATTGATGCAGGAAATCAAGGACTTGGAAGAGCTCCAAATCGTGCCATTAGACAGGTGAAGGTGCGGTAGAAGCATTATAGTCCCGATGAGTCTATGTGGGAGCTGGAGAATGCCATGTGATTGGCACATCCATTGTTGTTCAAGTGGTGAAGCACTAAGGAAAGTGCTAATGAAGGGGGAGGGGAATGTAACACCCCGGTTTCGACCCCATTTGCATTTAAAGTATATGATGTAAATATTGTATTTAATCGTGGTGTGGAGCTCAAGGCAAAAGCCCCACCATCGATTTAGCATGTTGTATTTCGGCAAGTAAATTAGATGCCGATGGTGTTTTGTGATAGCTAGGCACATTATAATTTTACATCATGTAACTATGCAATTAATAAAATATACCACAACCGGCTATGTCAATGCGACCGTTGAAGAGAAGGGGCATGATCT
>LPNX010685430.1:0-150474 GCA_001517045.1 Pseudotsuga menziesii
TATGTATATATATATATCTATATACATATATATATATATATATATATGTATATGTATACATATATGTATATGTATACATATATGTATATGTATACATATATATATGTATATATATATATATATATACATTTACATTTAATCCATGGTGGTGAAGAGCGGACATTTCTAGATCTGCTACTTGGCACGTTCAAGAATGAATAGTAATTAATTTTAGATTTTTCTTCTTTTATATTTGATCTTGAGGCCCATGTGAGACTTCACATGAGCTTCTACCAATCGATGACCCTTGGGGTTAGCAACCATAAAATTATCATGGTATCTAAAAAATTGAAGGAACCAATATCAACCTTAGGATGCCATTCTCCACTATTTTTGCACCCATAACCTCAAAAAAACTCCGTGAAAACAAAGAGTTTGGAATTTGTAGGTTACTAGAAATGTGAAAAAATTGGAGTTACCAATAAGAGTGACGGTATATCAATTGATATTAGTGATCAAGTAATGATCAAGTATTGGATGCATACACTATCAAATATGTGGTATAAACCTCAATACATCCCTAAACTTAGATCTATGGATATATTTATATTATTATCATTTCCCATTGATAGTTATTTCCATTTATTTATCAAATTATGCATGGATTATGGTGTGTTTTATTTCATGAAATGATATTTCTAGAGTAGGGATTCTTTACTATTTATAGGCTATTGAAGCAATTCAAAGGTGAAACTATTTTTTATCATCACCATTAATGACTCTTTTATAGGCATTATCTAGGTTCTCCTTGTTAGGTACCACATGTACCTTCTCTTATCCCCTATCTCTTGATGGGTTCAAGGTATTACAAAAGTTACTGCATCACCAAATGGAAAAATATAGTATCCCAAACTTATATTCTATTGTTTTGACAGTATGTTTGTAGGTTCGATGCTTTAGTTATGCTAGATTGACAAAATAAAAGTTGCATGCAAAACAATGTCATGCCAAAAGGCACTATAATATAGTTGTTTTGGAGAATAAATAGGAAGAAGACTATCAGTGAGAGAAGGTACACATACCAATAATAATAATTTGGATAGTATGTCGAGATAGGTGAGGCACTCAAGCAATCCATGTAGCAGAAGATGTAGGTACAATTATCAAAATAGTTTATTTAGTCAAACTTGTTACCTTTATTTTTTGCATTGACTTAGCCACTTTCAATTCACTAACTCTAAAATAGCTAATAAGTGTTGGCTAATAATGGTAACGATTCGTGGTATTATGTTTCATTAGGTTGCAACATTGCAAACTTGTGAAGCTGTTGACGGGCGTAGTATGACTATGCACGCAACGGGGGAGACAACCTAGACCGGGATCCTTAGAGCAGGCTCCAAGCTGTTTGGGATGGTTGTTCCCGACAGGTTTAAAGGCTCTGTTAGCTTGAAGGTTTACACTATGTAAAAATCTAAGAGATAGATCTAACACTACTGGTTATTATCATATATGTATCTATGCCTGTACATATTAATAAACGTTAGTATTTACAGTATTAATTAACTAAGTTAAATCAGTTTATAAAGTTAGAAAATTAAACAACTATTAACAAGTTAGATTAAATACAAGGATACATTATATACATCTGTACATAAACCAATAATGAAAAGAATAATCTACATATGACAATGAGTATGAACATCTGATTGAAATAGATTTTTTAAACAATATACTAATCAGAAAATAAAAACATATTATCTAAACCTATGTACTATCCTGATCAGGAGCAATACGAATTAACTGAAACCAGATCTGTTAACAAGACTATTAATAATCTTGACAATCTTCAAAACAAATTTAGAAATTATCAAGATCAAGCAATAGGCATATACCATGTACGTAACAATGACAGTCATTAATTTACAACATACCATTTATTAACAGAACGATATTCAGCATCAGTCAATAGCCAGAAAATAATATATTTGCACAATTTCAAAAGTGAGATTATGACAAACATGTATAATATTGAAAAACAGTAACAAGACTATGGATAGCATACACATGTGTTAAGCATAAAACCATAAACATATATATATAATTGTATCACCAGTTTAAAAAATCATATCTGGTAACAGAAAGCTGTCTCCAGTCACCAAAAATCAAACTGAAGTCTTGTTGTCTCTTTTCCATAAACCATCGACCCCCCTTAACCCACATGAAATCTCCCCTTAAATACATGTAATCTCAAAAGAGAAACAGTCCTAAAAAACAGAGATAGCCAAATCAAACCCTCTAACCAATTCCCATTAAAAATGACAAGTAAGACATGTCATTTTTCCATATACGTAAAAATGCCAAGAAACGGTAAAGATTCGATCCATGAAAATCAAAAATCACAACGATGAAACAACACCTGGAAAGTCTGATATTCGATCCGTTCCGATCATGTGGGTGATGACCCAAAAACAGACAACCATCAAAATCCGAGCATGAACAGTAACCATATCGCCTACATCACAACACACGAAAATGATATAATTAGCACACATGCAAAAATCGAAATGACAAACAATATATAATAAACAAAAATAAAACGGATTAATACCTGTACAGAGATAACCTGATCATCGATCCATCAAAACTTCAAAATTAAAAACCAACAGCAAATACACCCAACAATATTACAAATTTACAGGCGCATTGAAAACTTGGATGTTCACACCACTAGACTGACACAGCGACTGAACCTTAAACTGCATGAGTGCAATCTGAGCATTAAGCTCTCGGAGCTTTTCTTTGTTCTTATCATTCTCATCCTGCAGTTTGAGAACTCTTCTGATCAACTTATTCTTGTGATATTTCAAGCGTAAGAGCTGTTTATCAGTCGCATCCACTTTCTCCTTTAACATAATGTTATCAGCTTTCATCAAATCACGATTTGCTGCTACTTCACTAACCCTTTCCTCCATTCTGTGAATTTTGTCTAAAAGACAGTTAACAAATAGAGGATGAATCATACCATCAATGCCATAAGAACCGGGTGAGCTTGACTTTACATGCTTCTCTTTAGTTGGATGACCAATAACAGGATCGACCTGTATTTCTTTATCAATCGCAGGAGGATTATCATGATCATGGTTCAAATTGAACTCATGCTCGACAGACTGATCATTCACAGGCAGACTAGGATCTTCGACTTCATCATCAATCACCACAGTCTCAATATGAGCACTATCAGACGCGGGGTTTTTGACAGACTTGCCTTTTGTCATACTCCTGGTGAATCTACCCACCAAGTTGGCCTTCGATCGGTCTCTTCCCTGATTACCAGTTTTATCAGTATTGTTTTACGGTGTAATCGGAGATGAGAATACCCTCACATGTTTAGAAACCGTGGGAGTATCAACACTTCTCACTGGAGCAGGCATAGAATCACTGCAGGGTTCGAGACTCATACAAGAAATAGGGTTTGCCAAGGGTTTATGTGAAGGAAAAACCGAAACTGAACTCGGCTCTTTGTGCTTGTTGCACTCCTCAGGATTATCAAACATACAGTGACAAAAAGAGGAAAATCCATTGAACTCAACGAATTCATCCCAGGACCGGTTCAACTTCGACAACTCCCTATCGATTAACATACGGACTAAGCCATGGTGGAAGAGACTATGACTGACATGTTTAGGACCCTTTTTGATCGCATTAGACATCTTAAATAGACTATGCAAAAGATAATAAGGAAAGTTCAGCGGGAAACCTATGAATGCAGACATAAGCCTGAGATGATATACGTACGCTGATGACAGGTGGCCTTCGCAAGTCAAATATCTGTGGATCAAATCCAGAACAGGATGCCACTCCTTTTTGAAATACTTGCGAGCTACTCTGGTTCGAAATGAAACATCCTGGCAAGGGTTTTTAAGCAGCTGTCGCCACTCTGTTATATCCATGCGTTTATATTTAAACCATTTCTCGCCTTCTAGTGACAGACTTGTAGCGAGCACCACTGATCTTTCATCAACCCTGAAACGGAGGTCACCTACTTCAGCTTGATAATCAGTCAGGGAGAGAGCGAAAACCCTTGTGACCTCGGGGTTCGAATCAGAAAATTTACTTATAAATGGCATCCACCTAATAGCCTGAACCTTTGCTAACAGCTCAGGGTTCGCATCTAGCAATTTCATTTCGCAAGGCTCTACCCTCACCATAGGTGCCATGACCGGCCGTGTCAAAGCACGTAAACGCACACAAAATAAGTACCACAGCTCGGTAAAAGACAAAAAACCAGATAATGAGCACTCGAGATAAAGCCTGAGCAAGAACGAGTAAGGAAACTCAAACCCCCGATAAGGAAAATAAGCCATGAACGAACGCGGATTGCACCCCTGTAATTTCGGCATGGACGAGAGCATTATCACTCAGAGAGGTAATTGATTAACGAGGAATGACGGTCGAAGACTCCAGATAACTCTTGTTATCATTATTTATCCGGTGTGACTGATACGAGACCTCTCGCTGTAGACAGAACAAGTGTTCCATTTACAAGCCGCCACGATAGAGAGCAAGTACTAAGACTTAAACGTGATGGACATGATTCAGTACCAGTGTCATGATAACATATCGGCTTCGCAATAGGTGAATCGAAAAGAAGGTTACGGCATAGATTGATGTGACGATAAACCATAATGCATATCATCCTTACCGTAAGTTCAACTTACCCTTCAAAGGTGGAACGATACAGCATAATACTAACCATGAAGTCAAGACTTTGGAATATAAACCATATAACAATCGGCGTTAAACTAGTATGGTAACATCGACTAGGGTTTGAAACCAAAGGATATGGCGGATATGGCACGTAAAACATTTGGTCTTCGACAACTCTAGGCTTTACCAAAGTCATAACAAAACAACCATGCAATAATATCTATGGTAATGCGAGAAATCATACCAAGGTAAACCATTATAATATCTCAAACTTATCAACCATGATAATAATGAAATCAAGCAATAACATCGATATATAATATTTTTGGATAAGATTCAAGACTAGGATAACAATAACCACTATGAGAATCATTTATACTCATCCTTTGATTTTCCTAGTATAAGTCTACCCAAACAATAGCTTCATAGTAGTAATTTCGTTAATTTAATATAGTTCACAAAGGTTGTTTAAAAACATTGAATCTTGCTGAATCAGTAGCTCAAGGAAAACCACCCTTTCAGTAGCTGGTGATGCATTGGATTTGACCCTTTAAAATTTGAACATTTCATCAAACAAAATGAGATTTTGTTTGATAAAATATGTCCTTTTTAAAGGCTGTTGAGCAGGGGCACAACAGATGGCGACTTGCTGGGCGGAACAGTTATCTCTGTTCTGTACCCTGAAATCATGCGAACAAAGAAATTAAATCCTTAATATGAGCCATTATACAGAGATCACTATTTTAACATCTCAAACAGATTCAAGTATTTCATAGTTCTAAAAATTACCAGAAAATTACAGTTTCATTCATTTATTTGATAATTTTCAGATCTCTACCAAAAATCAGTCCTTAAAGAGTGAAACAACAAATGGCTTAGTTTTAAAGAGTTAAATATCAATACCACGAGCATGGCCCTGCTGCCAACAGGCGTCCATAGCCTCGACAGGGTTGCTTCAGAACCCACAGAATGCCAGTATCCCATCTGCTAGTTATAAATATTAAATTATGGTCGGGGTGGACTGTTACCTTTATTTTCTTTTAATTTTATTACTCATGAAGGCCATGGTTCAGGCTTGGTAACCAGATAGTAACCATGTTAGTCACCAGTCTCCATTGCAGTAAAATGAACCAGCTCGTGATGAGACCTTTCACCCTTCATAGTTTTCTGTCCAAGGGTCATTGCCCAGGCTTGGTGACCGGAGATGACAATGTTACTGGATGCAAACCTATGATCCTGAGCAGATCAGCTCGTCATGAGACCTTCTATCCTTCAGATTGTTTTTTTTGCAAATGTTCTAGTCCATCCTTGTCCAGAACGTAATTATTGTTAATCTCAAATTAGACTATCTTAGCAGATAGGGAGGCAAATCTGATCCTCTTTGCGAGAAGGGATGGCGTAAAAGATTTAAGTAGATAAATTTACCAAGTACTGTCCCAATCCCTTTGGGAAAATCTTTGCATAAAATGATATAATTAATTACTATTAACATGGTTAAAAAATTTCTGGTAAAATCTAGAATGATGAAAACACCATTCTCTGTTCAAGAAGTAAAATAGAATGACAGTTCCAGGATAGTAATGTCTTTGTGCATGATTTACAGATAAATTACAGAAGTTGAAATCAGTCATCAGTTTGAGGTTTGATGAATTGATCAGGCTCCAAACACACAAACAAAGCAGCAAATAAATATGGGAAAATACAAACAAATCAAAAGCAAATGAAATAAAATCTTCCAAGCAAGCACACCACACCAGGTATATACACGATGATCCCTTGAGGGGGATCAGCAAAAATATCTCTTAATTAGGTGACCGTTTACTGGAAGGTTGTCAATGTCACCTTCCAATGTTTGCAGCCTGAAAGTGCTGGGACCAAGTTTTTCTATAATAATAAATGGTCCTAGCCACAGGCATTGGAACTTCGTATGTTTTCCTTTATCTTCGTGCTCCTTGTCCCGTTTCAGGACTAAGTCACCCACTTCCAGATCTTGACTGACTGACTTTCTGAGGTCAAACCAACGCTTCACGGTCTGCTGGTGTTTTTCAAATTTCTTCCTAGCCAACTCCCTATCTTCCTCCAATTTATGCAAGGTATTAATTCGATGTTCCATGGCAGAACATGGGGTCTCCTGTACTGACTGGGAAAGCTGTAAAGAGGGTAAGAACAAATGAGGAGGCAAAATAGCTTCCTTGCCATATACCAAGAAAAAGGGAGAGTTTCCTATAGCATCTTTGGGGGTCACTCTGTCAGCCCACAAAGCATTTGACAGAGCAGTATGCCAATTCCTATGATGGTTAGCCACAGTACGTTTCAGAATCTTGATCAGATTTTTATTAGAAGATTCTGCTAACCCATTACCCTGAGGGTAATAATTAGCTGAATATTTCAACTTTATACCCCTATCCAATGCATACTCAGTCAATTTTGCAGAAGAAAAATAAGTTGCATTGTCAAATATTAAAGATTTTGTAACACCAAATCTGGTAATAATAAAAGAATCAAGGAAAGATATCACCTGTTCTGAATTGACTACCTGCAAAGGGATGGCTTCAATCCATCTAGTGAAGTAGTCTATGGCTATCAGAATGTATTTATGTTGCTGTGAAGAAGCTGGTGTGATTGGGCCAACAATATCCAGACCCCATTGCTGAAATGGGACTTCGATAATAACCGGCTGGAGGGGTAACGCTGCCTTCTTCAGTCTACCTCCTGCTCTCTGACACTCTTGGCACTTCCTGGCGAAAGAATATGCGTCTTTGAACAATGTGGGCCAGTAGTACCCATCTTTAAGTATCTTATGGGCAGTAGTTTCTCCGCTAAAGTGTCCTCTGGCTGGTCCTGCATGTAGTTGAGATAACACATTATCAACCTCATGTCTTTCTAGACAACGAAGGAGAACTCCTTCGAAATTCTTTCTAAACAAAATGTTATCAATAAGCTGATAAGGTGCAGATTTCAATCTCAAATCCCTGTTATGACGTGGGTCTAAATGTTCAGGGGCGGTCCCATGCAATAAGAAGAACTTAATATCGTCATACCAAGAATCAGGAGGAGTGGAGATCGGAAAAACTTCCCTTTCAAATAAAGAAGTTTTGCTAAAGAAGTGCAGATCTGGTTCAGAATTGTCCGCAGACCCAGCTGCTAGCTTGCAAAGTCCTTGTCCCCTGACAATCTTTAAAGGTTTTATTTCCAGGTCGTATTCCTGAAGTGTTATGATCCAATGTGCTCGTTTTTCACCAAGATCCTTTTGTACCAAGAGATTTCTAACCACAGAATATGGTACAATGACTTTGGTGTGGGACTTCAGCAAGTAAGGCCTGAAATGTTTAACAAATTTGAAAGCAGCGAAAGCTTGCTTGTCTACTTCTGGGTAATTTAATTCTGCACCGTTCAGACCAGAACTCGTAAAAGCGATAGGAGCTTCATTATTTTCCTGGTTTTTCTGTGTCAGAACAGAAGCATAAGAAGAATCAGAAGCAAACGTATACAAAATGAAAGGTTTGGAAAAATCTGGGCTAGTTAGAGTAGGAGCTTCAGCAACAGCTTTTAAGATGTCATGAAAAGATTGCTTCTCATCAGTAGACCATTTAAAATCAGCATCCTTTTTTATCATTTTCTGAAGCGGCCTAACAATTTCTGTGAACCCAGGAATAAATCTAGAAACAAAATTTATCTTTCCAAGAAGCGACTGCATAGACTTTTTTGAGTGAGGCATCGAAATCTGTGATATAGCACGGGTACGTTCTGGTTCAATATTGATGCCTTGTTTAGAAACAACAAAACCCAGAAACTTACCTTCCGTGACTGAAAAAATAGATTTCTTAGGATTTAGAGAAATCCCATACTTCCTGCAATGCTCAAAAACTCTCCTGAGATGAGTTAAATGATCAGTCTTGTTCTTTGAAAATACAGTGATATCATCGAGATAAATAACAACAAACTTACCAATCAGACCTATGAAGGCGATATCCATTGCCCTCTGAAATGTTGCTCCGACATTTATGAGACCAAATGGCATCTTCCTATATGCATAGGTTCCCCAAGGAGTCCTAAAAGTTGTTTTCAGCTGGTCATCTTTGGAAACCAACACTTGGTTGTATCCTGAAAAACCATCTAGTAGTGAAAACATTTCAGATCCGGAAACCTGTTGCAAGATTTTCTCCATTGGAGGAACAGGATAATTGTCCTTATCTGAAACCTTATTCAGGTTTCGGAAGTCGAAACATAACCTGATGTCACCATTTTTCTTCCTCACGGGTACAATATTTGCTACCCACTGTGCATGCCGAACCGGGAAAATTATTCTGGCGGCAAGGAGTTTATTCAGCTCCTTCTTGACAGCTAGTTCTAGGCTGGCATGCATTTTCCTCATTTTTTGTTGAAAAGGCTTAGCCTCTGGTTTCATAGGAATGACATGTTGCATTATATTAGGGTCAAATGTTTTTAGGTCGTCATACATCCATGCAAATACGTCTTTAAACTCATTGAAGAGTTTAATGAAGGCTGTTTTTTCGTGGGCATTACATGTACTGCCCAGATTTACACATTGATGGTTGTGCTCAGTTCCTAGATTTACAATGTCAGATTGCATGATGGAGCTATTAGTTTTACAATTCCTTGCAGCTTTAAATTTATCCTTTAAGTCATATAATTTCTCAATTTTGATTACTGATCTGGGAAGAGCACTAACCTGATTGAGAGATTCCTGAATTGAGCAAGGCTTATGGATTACCGCAAAATTATATAGATCCTCATCGTGAGTCATTTCGTCCAAAACCGCATCCTTAAAAGTATCCTTCAAAGTCAGAAAATCGATCAACAGCTCGTCGTCATTGAAGACTCTCCAATTTTCTATGTTGTCAGGTATAGAAGGTCTGAACAGCAATTCAACCGAGAAAGCATCAATAAGGATTCCTTCATATGGAATCAATCTTGAAGCAACATTACCTAAAAGATCAGCTTCCTGATTTAGATAACGAGGGATGGAACTTATGTTAAATGCTTCAAATGCTAATAGTAAATTCCATACCTCAGCCTGATAATTTCTCAGGTGTCCAGCTATGCAATGTATTGTATTACGTACTTGTCGAACAATGATCTCAGAATCTCCTAAGACTACCAAGGCTTTGTCTCCCAAGTCGATCGCTTTCTTCAGCCCTTGAATGAGGGCTTCATATTCAGCGATGTTATTAGTGCAATCGAATTCTAACCTGCATGAAATGAAATACCTTTTCCCATAAGGATCTATAAGCAAGCACCCTGCACCAGCTCCTTCTTTTGACTTAGAACCGTCAAAGTACAGAGACCAAAGACCATCATTGAGATCTAAATGTGCTGTATCTAGAACTGGGATTTCAGCTGGGACTTGCGAAAAATGGCAAATTTCAGACTGCTGATTTGAATCTGGAATTTCTGAAATTTCAGCTTCCAAGTTCCCAAAAAATGATTCAGCCATGTAGTTACCCATTATGGTATCAGTAAAAAATACTGGTTCGTTTGAATCATCAATTTCAGTGATGGTATGCTTCATATACTGTTCTCGATCGATTCTGATCTTATTCGGGCGACCGTTATGAGATATCCATAAGTGTGACCAGTCTGTCGCAAAATATCCATCGAGCTTTTCTAACCAATCCCTGCTAAGAAATAAACCATATGATTATGGGATGTTAGCAACAATTATATCGATGATAAAGTGAAATTGAGGATTCGAAGCTAACCTTATCAGCACCTGCTTCAACCTACCTATTACTTTTACGTTTGAACGATCCAGCTGTACAATACTTGTATCACACGGTTCAGGGACAGCATTAAGTTTCTTACATACAGAGTAAGGCATTACATTCTTGGAGGCCCCTGAGTCTATCATACAGTTGTGTACTTTACGATTAAATATTTCAAATGTAAGTAAAAAAGGCGGGGTTGAAGAATCCGATTTCTTGCCTATGGATGATGCATTGACTGAAGATTTTTTTGAGCTATCCTTAGTATTGACAGAACTATTTTGATTGCAAGGAGTCTTACCAGTTTTACTTGGGGAAACTCCTTGCATCACTTTATCTCGAATCACAGGTAGTTTGAGAAGCTCATAGAGCGAGATGTTGGCTCTGCTTTTCTTTAAATCTTCAATCAGGTCGTATTCTAACTCAAGGGAGTGGGCAGATTTAATATTTGCAGGTTGATGTTTGTTTTTGACAGCTGAACTATTTTCTGTAGCAGTTGTAGAAGGTTCACCTAGGGGCTGGTGTTTCTTACTTCTGGTGTTATAGTGGTGCTAATTTACATTGACAACAGCCACATCTTCGTCATCAGTCAATTCTGAGGTGTCCCAAAAATGACTGATGACATGGGGTGGTTTATCATCATTGCTATCATCTGTGTTTTGGTTATCTTGAGAACTCTGTCCGGTAGACTGAGTTTCATTTTGAGTAGATGTTTCTAGATCTGAAACTATTAATTTGAGGAAACTATTTATTTCCTCAATGTTGTTGGCTTCAGAGGGTGAAGTTTGTTTCGTAGCTGGATTTTGAAAAGGTCTCCTGAAGAACTGTTTAGGTAGCTCTTTGTTTGGGGTGTTCTTAGAAGTACCCTTTTTTAAATCAATGATTTCATTAGACAGTTTTTTAATAACTCTTTGGAGACTGTCTAGATCTAAGGAATCTTGGCCTTTTTTGTCAGAGCTTGCTGCAGTTTTGGCAGGACTGTCAGTCTTCTTCCGAGAAGAAGATGTTGAATCGGTATCTACTCCGAGATTTTCCTTTGTGGCAGTCACATCTTTTTCGACTTTAATTGCCTCTTCAAAGTTTTCAGCGAGGGTAAGTTTGGCCTTTTGTCTGACAAACATGGCTATTTTTCCAGGCAAGGTTGAAGTGTAAAATTCAATGGTGACATCCTCAGTCGGTCTGGAAGTAGCAGGAATCCTGTTTCTTAGAGTTAGGAATCGTTGGTTAAAATATTTGACCCTTTCTTTAATTTCCATGCGAATCTTAGACAATTCTAACACTAATACTGCTGGAGTCTTGTCATCTCCAAACTTGTTCATGAATGCAAGGTCGAATTCGTTCCAGCTAGTAATGGAACCAGCTGTAAGTGAGAAATACCATGTTGAAGCTTTCCCCTCAAATGTATAAGGGAAAATCCGACATACTACATCTTCATATTCAACATCTAAAAGCCGAACCGCCAACATAAACTTCTTGACATGATCTTCAGTCGGTTCTTTCGACTCAGGGTTGAATTTAGGCAACAACTTCTCAGGATGTTTGGGCAAAGGATGCTGATCGCCTGGAACAGCAACTGCATCTTGAGCTAACCATGGCATATTAGCATTAGGATTAGGGGGATTTACACCTGCCATGTTTCTTGGAGTTGGAGGCGGTGAAGGTGGTGTTTGAAGAATACGAGGAGGGGAATGAGGCGATGATGGTGGTCGACCAGACCCTCCTGAAGCAGGTGGTCCTGAAGAAGAGGAAGGCTGATTGGTGCCTATTAGAGATTGTTGAATTTGAAGATCAGGAATGACACCTAAAGGATGCTCTTGTTCTCCCGAAGCAGATTTAGGATGACGAGTGCGAGGACGGGTGATCTGCGGAAGAGGTAATTCAGTGGGCTGGCGCCCAGTGAGATTCAAATAAGCCCTAGTTAAAATTCTACGAGGTTCATTTAAGTCTTGCTCGTACTGGTCAATTTCCTCAGGTAGGTGAATACCAGGAGAGTTGAACTGAGAGATCAAATTTCGAACAGAGTCGCTCACTGGGGTTGCATTCACTCGTGATGAACAGTGAGAGCGTGGTTGTGCAGTTGACTGTATTTGAGGGGTGTTAGGATGATTAACTTTGTTTACAGGATTGTCTTCATCAGCCATTTGCCTAGGCTGGCCCTCCTTCTAGCGCCATTTTTGACGGGCGTAGTATGACTATGCACCCAACGGGGGAGACAACCCAGACCGGGATCCTTAGAGCAGGCTCCAAGCTGTTTGGGATGGTTGTTCCCGATAGGTTTAAAGGCTCTGTTAGCCTGAAGGTTTACACTATGTAAAAATCTAAGAGATAGATCTAACACTACTGGTTATTATCAGATATGTATCTATGCCTGTACATATTAATAAACATTAGTATTTACAGTATTAATTAACTAAGTTAAATCAGTTTATAAAGTTAGAAAATTAAACAACTATTAACAAGTTAGATTAAATACAAGGATACATTATATACATCTGTACATAAACCAATAATGAAAAGAATAATATGCATATGACAATGAGTATGAACATTTGATTGAAATAGATTTTTTAAACAATATACTAATCAGAAAATAAAAACATATTATCTAAACCTATGTACTATCCTGATCCGGAGTAATACGAATTAACCGAAACCAGATCTGTTAACAAGACTATTAATAATCTTGACAATCTTCAAAACAAATTTAGAAATTATCAAGATCAAGCAACAGGCATATACCATGTACGTAACAATGACAATTATTAATTTACAACATAGCATTTATTAACAGAACGATATTTAGCATGAGTCAATAGCCAGAAAATAATATATTTGCACAATTTCAAAAGTGAGATTATGACAAACATGTATAATATCGAAAAACAGTAACAAGACTATGGATAGCATACACATGTGTTAAGCATAAAACCATAAACATATATATATAATTGTATCACCAGTTTAAAAAATCGTATCTGGTAACAGAAAGCTGTCTCCAATCACCAAAAATCAAACTGCAGTCTTGTTGTCTCTTTTCCATAAACCATCGACCCCCCTTAACCCACATGCAATCTCCCCTTAAATACATGTAATCTCAAAAGAGAAACAGTCCTAAAAAACAGAGATAGCCAAATCGAACCCTCTAACGAATTCCCATTAAAAATGACAAGTAAGACATGTCATTTTTCCATATACATAAAAACGCCAAGAAACGGTAAAGATTCGATCCATGAAAATCGAAAATCACAACGATGAAACAACACCTGGAAAGTCTGATATTCGATCCGTTTCGATCATGTGGGTGATGATCCAAAAATAGACAACCATCAAAATCCGAGCACGAACAGTAACCATATCGCCTACATCACAACACACGAAAATGATATAATTAGCACACATGCAAAAATCGAAATGACAAACAATATATAATAAACAAAAATAAAACGAATTAATACCTGTACAGAGATAACCTGATCATCGATCCATCAAAACTTCAAAATTAAAAACCAACAGCAAATACACCCAACAATATTACAAATTTACAAGCGCATTGAAAACTTGGATGTTCACACCACTGGACTGACACGGCGACTGAACCTTAAACTGCATGAGTGAAATCTAAGCATTAAGCTCTCGGAGCTTTTCTTCATTCTTATCATTCTCATCCTGCAGTTTGAGAACTCTTCTGATCAACTTATTCTTGTGATTTTTCAAGCGTAAGAGTTGTTTATCAGTCACATCCACTTTCTCCTTTAACATAACGTTATCAACCTTCATCAAATCACGATTTGCTGCTACTTAACTAACCCTTTCCTCCATTCTACGAATTTTGTCTAAAAGACAGTTAACAAATAGAGGATGCATCATACCATCAATGCCATAAGAACTGGGTGAGATTGACTTTACATGCTTCTCTTTAGTTGGATGACCAATAACAGGATCGACCTGTATTTCTTTATCAATCGCAGGAGGATTATCATGATCATGGTTCAAATCGAACTCATGCTCGACAGACTGATCATTCACAGGAAGACTAGGATCTTCGACTTCATCATCAATCACCACAGTCTCAATATGAGCACTATCAGACATGGGGTTTTTGACAGACTTTCCTTTTGTCATACTCCTGGTGAATCTACCCACTAACTTGGCCTTCGATCGGTCTCTTCCCTGATTACCAGTTTTATCAGTATTGTTTTGCGGCGTAATCAGAAATGAGAATCCCCTCACACGTTTAGAAACCGCGGGAGTATCAACACTTCTCACTGGAGCAGGCATAGAATCACTGCAGGGTTCGGGACTCATACAAGCAGTAGGGTTTTCCAAGGGTTTATGTGAAGGAAAAACCGAAACTGAACTCGGCTCTTTGTGCTTGTTGCACTCCTTAGGATTATCAAACATACAGTGACAAAAAGAGGAAAATCCATTGGACTCAATGAATTCATCCCAGGACCGGTTTGACTTCAACAACTCCCTATCGATTAACATATGGACTAAGCCATGGTGGAAGAGACTATGACTGACATGTTTAGGACCCTTTTTGATCGCATTAGACATCTTAAACAGACTATGCAAAAGATAATAAGGCAAGTTCAGCAGGAAACCTATGAATGCAGACATAAGCCTGAGATGATATACGTACGCTAATGACAGGTGGCCTTCGCAAGTCAAATATCTGTGGATCAAATCCAGAACAGGACGCCACTCCTTTTTGAAATACTTGCGAGCTACTCCGGTTCGAAATGAAACATCCTGGCAAGGTTTTTTAAGCAGCTGCCGCCACTCTGTTATATCCATGCGTTTATATTTAAACCATTTCTCGCCTTCTAGTGACAGACCTGTAGCAAGCGCCACTGATCTTTCATCAACCCTGAAACGGAGGTCACCTACTTCAGCTTGATAATCAGTCAGGGAGAGAGCGAAAACCCTTGTGACCTCGGGGTTCGAATCAGAAAATTGACTTATAAATGGCATCCACCCAATAGCCTGAACCTTTGTTGACAACTCAGGGTTCACATCGAGCAATTTAGTTTCGCAAGGCTCTACCCTCACCACAGGCGCCATGACCGGCCGTGTCAGAGCACGTAAACGCACACAAAAGAAGTACCACAGCTCGGCAAAAGACAGAAAACGAGATAATGAGCACTCGGGATAAAGCCTGAGCAAGAACGAGTAATGAAACTCAAACCCCCGATAAGGAAATTAAGCCATGAATGAACGTGGACTGCACCCCTGTAATTTCGGCATGGACGAGAGCATTATCACTCAGAGAGGTAATTGATTAACGAGGAATGATGGTCGAAGACTCCAGATAACTCCTGTTATCATTATTTATCCGGTGTGACTGATACGAGACCTCTCGGTGTAGACAGAACAAGTGTTCCATTTACAAGCCGCCACGATAGAGGGCAAGTACTAAGACTTAGACGTGATGGACAGGATTCAGTACCAGTGTCATGATAACATATCGGCTTCGCAACAGGTGAATCGGAAAGAAGGTTACGGCATAGATTTATGTGACGATAAACCATAATGCATATCATCCTTACTGTAAGTTCAACTTACCCTTCAAAGGTGGCGAACGATATAGCATAATACTAACCATGAAGTCAAGACTTTGGAATATAAACCATATAACAATCGGCGTTAAACTAGTATGGTAACATCAACTAGGGTTTGAAACCAAAGGATATGGCGGATATGGCACGTAAAACATTTGGTCTTCGACAACTCTAGGCTTTACCAAAGTCATAACAAAACAACCATGCAATAATATCTATGGTAATGCAAGAAATCATACCAAGGTCAACCATTATAATATCTCAAACTTATCAACCATGATAATAATGAAATCAAGCAATAACATTGATATATAATATTTTTGGATAAGATTCAAGACTAGGATAACAATAACCACTATGAGAATAATTTATACTCATCCTTTGATTTTCCTAGTATAAGTCTACCCAAACAATAGCTTCATAGTAGTAATTTCATTAATTTAATATAGTTCACAAAGTTTGTTTAAAAACATTGAATCTTGCTGAATCAGTAGCTCAAGGAAAACCACCCTTTTAGTAGCTGGTGATGCATTGGATTTGACCCTTTAAAATTTGAACATTTCATCAAACAAAATGAGATTTTGTTTGATAAAATATGTCCTTTTTAAAGGCTGTTGAGCAGGGGCACAACAGAAGCATAATACCATGGATATTCACCGTTGCTTGGCTGAACACTTGTTATCTTTTGTGAGATATAATTCATGTGGACAGAGTTCTTGAAATCTATCCTCATGGACAATTTTGTTTGATGATGATATTAATAGATATGTAGAAAAAAATTTAATATTTATAAAAAATAGTTATTGTAAGTGGATTACTTCATTCAATCACTTAATGAAAATATATTATATAGTCCAAGCTCTCATGGTGTTTAGAGCTTGGGAATTACTAGGTTAGTTTCGAGTTGCTTTCTAATATACGATTTCTATAATAAAACACCTTAAAGAAGAAATCCATAACATTTGGAAGAATTCTGGCAAACCCCTGTTGTCGCTACAATTTGGAAAATACCGGGTTAGGTTCGAGTTTATTTCTAACCTAGGGCTTTTATAATGATCTTGAATGATCTAGGGGTTAGGTTCGAGTTTCTTGCTTATAAAAAAATATGGCTCAGCAATCCTACTCGAGGAAGTGACCAATTTTCATCCTTCTCCACCGGAACAAGCATACATGTGAGCAGAAAAAATCTATCTATCATGGCTATGGTGGAACTCGAATCCTCCTCTAAACCTCCCTTAAGCATCTCATTTGGGTGGGGTCAACTTAATAGATTATTTGGGAACCGATTGCTGAGATAACTCACATAAAAACAACCAAACCAGTTTGAATGCGAACCAAAATGTGGTGGGTTTGTCCACTAATTGTAATGCTCAGACTGGGTCAAATGCCAATTAGCTGATAAATGTAAATGCATGCACAGTGAAGAAAACCCATGTTTGAAAGTTGATAAAGATAACACAACTATCTATTATATTCCTACTACCAGGGGATCTGTTGAACGTGCCATTGAGGCAGAATACTCTAAAATCCTTTTTCCTTTATTTCTTTCCTCTCAAAAAAATTCACAGTTGAATTCGGATGCATTACAAACAAAGGTTAAAAAAGGAAGGATTCAAGTTGGTGAAGAAGAAGGAAGTATAGATAGAGACCCTTTGGGTTGTTGGTAAAAGTAAAGTAATCAAGTAGGCAATGTATATAGATGAGGTGTCTAATTGCTCACCCACACAAGATCTCGTTCACCATAACCAAGTAAGAAGGAACACATCACCACTGGATGAGAGAGTGAGGACCATCCGACCCCATAAAAACAGGGGTTTTCTTTATCCAAAGCCTAAATTGAGAAGGCAGGATTGAAACATACCAACCCTGCACAACCTGGGTATAAGCCTGCTCTAATAGCCTTTTCCTTTCCTCTATTGGCTAAGAAACCCTGGAGATTTGCAGGACTATCTTAACAAATTAAAAATAGACATGAATTAGGGCACGGTACTCACAATTTTGGGATGCATTATCTCGACTGAAAATTGGCATCCTTGTCTGCTACAAAACCACAATCCACTCTCCTTAGTCTTTGTGGCCAGTCCAAATCGTTGCTCCCACTGATATTGTTCTCTGGGCAAGTTGCACAGATCGACCCTTTATCACTGAACGACAAGCACCCGACGAGTTGCACAAAAGAAGATTTCTCGTGAATCTGAAAGGAAAATAGCGCGTCACTGTTAGTGTTTTTTTGTGGTTTTATGTTTTTATTATTTTATTTATATATATGTATTATAAATAATTATTTATATATATTTTTTTATGTTTTAATTTATTTATTTATTTATGCTTTATTTTATATATATATATATATATACTATGTTTTATTTATATATGTATACTATGTTTTATTTTTTTTTATATACAAAGAGGGGGGTGTATCTATGTGAGTCTTTATGTGTGCAGTGAATCTATGATGATGATGTCGATGATGATCATGATGTTATCCATGACACCGATCATTATGATGTTGATGATGCTGATGAAGATGAGGATGTTGATTATGAGGATGAAGATGATGCTGATGATGAAGACGAAGATGATGATGATGAAGATGACAACAATGATGATGATGAAGATGATGATAATGACGACGATGGTGATGATCGTCTTGATATCATATGAAATGATGAAAATGCTAACGATGTTGATGATGATGATGATGATGACGTTGATGATGATGTCGATGGAGATGATGATGTTGGTGATGATGACGACGATGACACCGCCGACGACGACGACGATGATGATGATGGATGATCATGATGCTTATGGATGATGATGTTGATGTTGATGTTGATGATGATGTTGATGATGATGTTGTTGATGATGATGATGTCGATGATGATGAAGATGATCATGATGATGATGATGAATATGGTGATGAATATGGTGATGATGATGATGAAGATGATGTTGATGATGATGAAGATGATGATGATGATGATGATGATGATGTTCATGATGATGTTCATGATGAAGATGATGAAGATGATGATGAATATGATGATGATGATGATGATGAAGATGATGTTGATGATGAAGATGATGTTGATGATGATGAATATGATGATGATGATGATGATGTTCATGATGATGATGAGGATGGTGAGGATGATGACGATGATGAACCACATGATGATTATGATGATGATGACGATGTGTGATGAATATGATGATGTGTGATGATGATGATGATGATGTGTGATGATGACGATGTTGATGATGATGATGTTGATGATGATGATGATGATGATGGTGATGTTTGTGTGATGATGATGTTGATGGTGATGAAGATGATGATGATGATGATGATGATGATGATGATGATGATGATGATGATGATCATGAAGATGATGATGATGATGATGATGTTCATGATGACGATGAGGATGGTGAGGATGATGATGATGATGATGAAGATGATGTTGATGATGATGATGATGATGATGTTCATGATGATGATGAGGATGGTGATGATGATGACAATGATGAACCACATGATGATGATGACGATGACGACGATGTGTGATGAAGATGATGATGATGACAATGTTGATGATGTGTGATGATGAAGATGATGATGATGAACATGATGATGATGACGATGATGATGTTGATGAAGGGCCCAATTCTTTTATAATCATTATAATCTTATTTGTGCCCTTTTTGAGCTCGGATTCAATATAACAAAATATGATAGACCAATATGGTAACATTGTCGTCATCATTGTCCTCACCATCATAAAAAAAGTCATAAATTCCTAATAAAAGAAAAAAGAGAACAATGATTTATTATCGCATACACTTTTACTAAGAACCTTGACATATATCTTACTTAATATGTATAAGGCACAAATATGCTATTGAGGACTCAAGCTTTGGTGGGTGGAATGACAACAATTAGGAGAGTGAAACTTTGGTGGGTGGAATGACAACATTTAAATGACTTAAGAAGCCATTGTTGTGGCAATTTAACAAAGTCTAAATATCTAAAATGATTTTGAAGTTTGTCACCAAACTATAAAGTTGCGGTAAGATCAAAGATATATGAAAAAATTGGAATCTAATATCTTTTCATGAGCCATAAGGTATAAAAAAACATTAATGTTATGTTCTACATTCTTAACATCTAATCTTTTTATTATAGAAATAAACTAAGTAAAAATTTTGGGCATCATTTTTGCTAACTACATTCTTCTATATAAATATCTTATTTAAATTAAATACTTTTTAAAATAAACTTAAAACGTTCAAAACAAAAATAAAATGATAAATTCTAAAATTTCATATAAAATATTTTATGGAAAAATATTTCAAATATAAATAAAATTAAATATTTATAGCTATATTCACTTTATTTTTATTAGCAAATATCACGTCAAAAGAAAACCATGTGTGTTACTAACTACAATGTAGCTTATTTGCATTATCAAATGATAAAGGTTTAGGCATAAATCACTTTAAATTAATATTTATTTATAGTATTTGGAAATATAATTAACTCACACTATCAAGATATTAGAGTTTTAAAACACTAATCTTCACACTATGATGATGATGACGATGATGATGAAGATGATGGTGATGACGATGATGACGACGATGACGACGATAATGATGATAATGATGATTTTGATGACAACAATGACAATGATAATGATGATGACAATGAATATGGTCATGATGATGAAGACGACGTCGACGATGATGATGAAGATGATGATGAGGGTGATTATGATGATGACGATTATGATGATTATAATGATGATGATGATGATGATGATGATGATTATGTATGATGAAGATGATGATGATGATGATGATGTCTGTAACTCTTTTCAAAAACAAATAAGATAAAAGAGTAGGTCTAATTTAATATTTACCTTTCATTATATTTCATCGTTGACGATGACGACGACGACGATGAAGACAATGACGATGCTACAGATGACGACAACGATGATGATGATAATTATGATTTTGATGACAAGGATGACAATGATAATGATGGTGACAATGATCATGAGGATAACGATGTCATCTTCATCAATTATGATGAAGATGATGATGTTGGTGATGATTATGTTGATGAGGATGACGATGATGAAGACGATATGACGATGACGATGATGATGATGATGACGATATGAAGATGGTATGACAATGAATATGATGAAGACAATGATGATGCTATAGACGATGATGATGATGATATAAAGTAATTAATTTGATCTAGGTTTAATTTTAATGATGATGATGGCGATGAAGATGATGATGTCGATGGCGATGATGATGACGACGATGATGAAGATGATGATGATAATTATGATTTTGATGACGCCAATGACAATGATAATGATGATGACAATGATCATGAGGATAACGATGTCATATTCATCGATTATGATGAAGATGATGATGTTGGTGATGATTATGTTGACGAGGATGACGATGATGAAGACGATATGACGATGACGATGACGATGCTACAGATGACAATGATGATGATATGAAGTAATTAATTTGATCTAGGTTTAATTTTAATGATGATGATGGCGATGAAGACGATGATGATGGTGATGATGATGAAGATGATGATGATAATTATGATTTAGATGACGACGAAGACGACGACGATGATGATAATTATGATTTTGATGACGACAAGGACAATGATAATGATGATGACAATGATCATGAGGATAACGATGTCATCTTCATCGATTATGATGAAGATGATGATGTTGGTGATGACTATGTTGATGAGGATGACGATGATGAAGACGATATGACGATGACGATAATGATGATGAACAAGATATGAAGACGGTATGACGATGACGATGCTATAGACAACGATGATGATGATATGAAGTAATTAATTTGACCTAGGTTTAATTTTAATGATGATGATGGTGATGAAGATGATGATGATGGCGATAATGATGATGATGATGAAGATGAAGATGATGATGATAATTATGATTTTGATGACGACAATGACAATATTGATAATGATGATGACAATGATCATGAGGATAACGATGTCATCTTCATCGATTATGATGAAGATGACGATGTTGGTGATGATTATGTTGATAAGGATGACGATGATGAAGATGATATGATGATGATGATGACGATGATGAAGATGATATGAAGACGATATGATGATGACGATGATGAAGGTGATGATGATGCTACAGACGACGATGACGATGATATGAAGTAATTAATTTGATCTAGGTTTAATTTTAATGATGATGATGGCGTTGAAGATGATGATGATGATGATGATGATGATGATGATGAGGATGATGAAGATGATGATGATAATTATGATTTTGAAGACAATGACGACGACGACGATGATGATAATTATGATTTTGATGACAATAATGACAATGATAATGATGATGACAATGATCATGGGGATATTTACCTTTCATTAATTATATTTCATCATATTCTTCATCCATGTCATCATTTTCTTCATCTAAGTCATCATCTATATCATCAGATCTAGAGTCAAAATTGTAAGGGTTGGCCATATCATCATCAGTTATGCTCATCATGTCATCGTCGGTATAAATTTCATCGACATTGTTTGCTACATCATTGGATTCAACTATTTCTTAGAGTACATCCTCTGTTGGATCATCATCATCATCATCATCTAAATCATGTTCATCATGCTCTGTGTCATCATATCCTTCTTCCAGTGAACCCTCTTCCTTAGCATCGTCTAGGTTATACTTTACCAACCTTCCCCTTGGATCGTGTCTCACAACAAATGACTAGCCCGCTTTAACTGAAACCTCTGAGTAACATTAGAGGAAATTTCAACTCAAAATGGGCCTCTTAAAAAGAATTAATAAAATCATAGTTAAAATAATAAAATAATATTTATTAATTTTGGAGGAAGAAAAGAAAAAACTACTTTTTTGTTTGTATTTTGACATATCTCCCCGTGTTTTTACTCAAATTTCGATTGAGAGATCTCATTGGATGTGGAATTAAATTCTGCATCCAACCGGTACCCACTCGGCATACTTTTGACGGACCCCGCTACCCCAAAAACAAGAAATACCTGAAAAATGGAATGATGATGTCATCATTCCATTTTTTCAGGTATTTCTTGTTTTTGGGGTAGAAAGGTCTGTCAAAAGTATGCCGAGTGGGTATCTGTTGGATGCGGAATTTAATTCCGCATCCAATGAGCTCTCCTGATCGAAATTTGAGTAAAAACACGGGGAGATATGTCAAAAATACAAACAAAAAAGTAGTTTTTTTAATGATACCTATCCCCAAATTTATATTAAAAAAGTGTTTAAGACCTATACGATATTTAAAATTTAAATAAATTTCATTGGCTAACACATGATGACATGGAATTTGAATAAAAATTAAAATGCCCATTTTGAGTTGAAATTTCCTCTAATGAATACTTGTTCACATTGGCTTGGAAGAAAATAGGGCTCTATTCTTGGCTCAAACAACCTTGTGTTTACCATGGTAAATCCATTGTCATGTTCAGTAATAGTTCTATCGGGATCACATTGATTCAATCATAACCTGTGCCATTTGACAATGAATAGAACTACCTTAAAGGATTTAAAGTCACACTGTATAATATCTTCCAAATACCCATAGTATCAATTTTCTGAGACTTCTGGATGTCTGTCAGTTCTAGATGAAACATTGGTAACCTCAAAGACAGCCGATATCCCAGAATTTGATGTTTTCTTTGTTTCATCCAATTTTTTGATCCAATATCTTCCTCCATTGCAGACCATATCCTTATGGTGTTTTACCTGCAATAAGCAATACACGAAAAGATTACACAACCATTCAGTCCTTATGCAGCAATACATGGAAAAGAAGAACATGTACGTCAAAATGTAATTTGCAAAATAAAATATTTAGAGGGATTGATTAATTATATGCTTGCCATTTTATCTTTTACACCATATGCCAAATTGATTTCCCTTTCTGTTAGATTTCTATCTCCATTGCGTTGTGCTTCTTTTACCAATGAAGCCACACCTTCCCATGATATTCCATGACCCGATTGTTCACATCGTTCAATACATACCTTCATCTAGTTAAGATTGTTTGCGATGTATAAATGAATTGCATCCCATTCTCAACCAACTGTGTAATGACAATAACCATTAAAATGAAAGAAAGGTGTAAATATCTTAAACAAAGTATATGCTCTTAATTGAAGCAATTATGACTAGAAAATACAATTAGAATATGAACGATATAATAAACATCCACTAGCTAATAATTACCTTTCATCTTCCTCAATCTACCTTTCCCCTTCATTTGCTACCATTCAAATTTGTTATTGGAGTCCAGATCACAAATGTGACGTAAATTGAGCTTTGATGCTAAAATATGAAGATATTCACTAACATACAACATGTTTTGGTATATCGTATATCCTTCCATCATAGAACCCTCAGCATGTGCTCGTTGTCTCACCAAACCCTTCATAAATATCAAGTGCCTCTCAACCATCCACATGGACCTTGAGTGCATTGGTCCACACAACTCAATCTCCTCAACTTGGTGTATGAGGTAGTGTTCCTGTGCATTGAAAAATGCCGATGGTAGATGCTTCTTCATTTAGTGTTCCTGTGCATTGAAAAATGCCGATGGTAGATGCTTCTTCATTTCACACACGAGACAAGGAATTTCTCTCCTCCAATACTTTATATCTTCTTTATGGATTTCTATATATGTCAACCATCTATAAGTGACGCAAACCAATAACGATTTTTAACAAAAATAAACATTAAATTACAATATATGCTGAAATAGTGCACAAAAAAAAAATATAAATTATATGAAGAATTAAAGAAACACTTAGCACATGCATGTAATCGCTAGTTACCTCATGTATTTACCAAGATTATATATAACTTGTTTGGAATTGTTGTCGAAGTTTTCCGAGAGAGAGAGAGAGGTAGAACATACTGTATCAATATACAAACCAAACCATTTATTAAACAAAGAGTATACAAACAAGAAAAAAAATATACGTAGTAAAATGACAAAAAAAAAATTATATGGACATAACAATAATAATTACCTTGATGAAGACATGCCAATCATGTGTTTTGACCCCCGCAAAATCACCTTTTTTGGTTATGATATTCTTCAAGTTCGCACAAAATCCAGTGGGAAATTTAATTTTCTGCATTACTTCTTTGACAACACTGCTTTGTTGCTCTGTAAACATCCATGGAATTGAGTTTATATCAAGGATGATTTTAAGGAACCATACTTATTTAAAAGTGTATAAATGTTGCCGAATATTACCAATTCTTAAAATGCCAACTATAAAATGATTGGCGATATTTTTCAAAAATTATTTTAATTTCCAAGGATTGTATATTGTTTTTTATAATAATTTGGCGATTTTTAGGGTGAAAAAATTTTACCCCATCAAAATTGAGCAAAATAGGGCTTTAAAAAATGCAAAATGGTCAATCTTTTTTGGGAGAAAAACATGGAAAAATAGCCCACTGGGCTAAAATTCGCCCCTAAAATTATCCCTGGTTTATATTAACTTGTTCTCCGTTGGTATGAAATTGGATGATGCCTTTCATTGCATGGTTGCTTTATTGAATGTATTTGCAAGCTTTCACAACTTTATATTTCTCCCTCCTTAGCTCTAGTAGTTGCCATAAGGTTTCAGTAACATTCTTTTCAATATGCATTGTATCAAACAAATGAGCAATTTGTAGGTGCTCATAGTAGGGCAACCTGCTGAATTGACTAGGATAACTTTTCATTCCTCATGGAAGCTCATTAATGCCTTCATGATCATCATGGACATCATGAATATTAGTTTATAAATAAATTACATCATAAATCAAATATGGCCACTACAGTAAACAATTCACAATAAAAATTAAAATACATAACAATTCATATACAATGATCCATACATACCATGATGACTATTTCTATTGTATTGCATCTTCCAAAGGTGAGGTGTCATTCTCCGTGGTTTTAATGCAGTACATTGAAAAGATTTTTTTCAGTTGTTCTATATCTATGATTCTTAGAGAGGAAATTCCTATACTCATCAAACACCTCCTTTCTTAAGCTTTTTGAACGATGAGATTTTATCTTAGGACCACAAACTGGACATGCAAATTTACCCTTTGTTTGAAGACCTACAATATTTAGATATGGAATATCTATGTCAAATATATTCATATATAAACTATTCTAACTACTCCATATCATTAAATGCAATTAAAGTGGAACTTAAAATTACAAACCACAAAATGAAGTTAACCCAGGGGCATCGTGTATTGTCCATATAACCATTGCATGGAATTGAAATTGCCTTTGTTGTATTGGTCTAGATATGTCATACATAGTTATGCCATTCCATAACTTCAGTAGCTCATCTATAAGAGGTTCGATGTATACGTTCATATATTTGACTTGGAACTTACCTGATTGATTTGAAGTACATATAAAATATATCATTATAAGAACCATTAAGATATATAAACCATGCACAAGAGTAAAATAATAGATATATATATGAAATTAAGAAACATAATACGACAAATGAGATGCCACAACTACATTATAAATAAAACAGTTTTTGACAAAAAAACCTGTAATAATCATTAGAGGAAATTTGAGGTCTAAAATGGGACTCCTTAGGAAAATAATAAAATAATAGTTAAAATAATAAAATAATAGTTATTAATTTTGGAGGAAGAATGAGAAAAACTACTTTTTTTGTTCGTATTTTTGACATATCTCCTTGTGTTTTTACTCAAATTCTAAGCTGGAGAGCTCATTGGATGAGGAATTTAATTCTGCATCCAACGAGTACCCACACTGCATACTTTTGACAGACCCCTCTACCCCCAAAACAAGAAATACCTAAAAAAATGTGATGATGATGTCATCATCACATTTTTTCAAGTATTTATTGGTTTTGGGGTCGCGAGGTCTATCAAAAGTATGCAGTGTGGGTACTCATTGCATGTGGAATAAAATTCCACATCGAACGAGCTCTCCCGCTTAGAATTTGAGTAAAAACACAGGGAGATAGGTCAAAAATATGAACAAAAAAAGTAGTTTTCTTTTATGACAAATATGTCATTTCAACCATTATGGTTGAATCACTTTATTGAAATTCTATTGGTTCTTGAATTACAACTCACAAAATTTATTGTTGGTGCGTTTTTTTATAAGGCCCATTTTAGACACCAAATTTCCTTTAATGCATCGACAGCATTATATGCTCCCTCTTTATTGACAACCATGGAGGAATGTTATTGTTGATAAAAAAATAGGACACACCGTATAAATGGATTTCATCTATGCAAATGGATTAACACCATATGCTGCCAAATAAATCCTAAGATTACGTGGTTCTTCTTTAAAGTGAGGCCACTTTTCCTCCATATCTCTAAAAGCAGAACCATCTGTAGGAATTCAGATAACATCATCTTGACTTCTATTCCTCGCATGGTAATCCATAAATTGTGCTATGTTTTTGCACCTGAAGAATCGTTGCAAGCGTGGAATGATGGGAATATAACGAAGAACCTTCTCAGACACCTTTTTTGTTACTTTATCTGTATGATATCTACCTACATGACATTCCGGACATTCTGTTGCAAATTCATGCTGATTATAATATATATAACATGGTCATCAGGGCATGCATGAATTGCTTCATAATGCATTCCAATCTCTTTCATGATAGAAGATAAATATCGATATGTGCGAGGTAAAATATTTGATGGTGGTAACAAAAATTCAATTATCAAGCTACAAAAAAATTAAAAAAATTTGTTAATGTAATAAATAAATAATATTAACGAAACACGCTTCATCCGTACGATGATCAATAATGAGTTAAAAATACAATTATTAGAGGAATATAGATAAACTTTATCACAATCCTATATATGTGATGGATTATTTTACATACCTTAGCATCTGTGTGATTGCAATGTTTGAAATACCATTCATAACCTTCAAGTTCATTATCAACAATACAATAGAGAGAAGATTTTTTTTGGAGCCTTCATAAAAGGGTTCATATGCCTTATCAAGGAGAGGTATATCGTGAACATCATTAAATTCATCATCATTTTCATTATCAACATCATCGTCATCATCCATTCTAACATTAATGAATCATGGATCAATGTATTTGTACCATCATCTTCAATTGCATTATCGGTATGATCATCTTGTTCAATATGATCATTCATGTGTTCTCGATTAAACATAAACGCTCCATGATCCTGATCCTGAACTTGTTTTGAAAGCACTTCCTCTGGACAGTATGTTGTAGGGTGTCTTTCCTTTAATAAAAATACATGGAAACATCAATAGATATACATTAATATATGAAAAATAAAAATAATACATACGATTACCAAAAAAATGAATATAATAAACTTTGTAATGCTAAACCTACAAAGGGACAATATTCATTCCCCCCCTCAGCGTGTCCATGTTCCCTGCAATGTTTTGTGGATGTTGAGATCAATATTCTTCTCCTCTTAAATCCCTGCATTGAGTACACGGACAATAACATTTTACATCACCCCTTCGTTTTGCTACATCCCATAGTCTAGCAAGCAATTGTCGGTTGTCTTCGTTTGGATTCGGAATATTTCTATTGACTTTTTGTCACAAACTTCGTTAATGAATATAACCGGTTGTATTAAAAAATCAAGTTCCATGCATCAACATTTTGTCAAATGGAGAGAAGTCGAAGAATAAAAAATTCCCGGCAAACTGTCTGTTGATGAAAAAAAAATTCCCACAACCACCCGTTGAAGAATAAAACAATTCCTGAAAATGTCCATCGAGGAACAAATAATTTTCGCAAATCGCTCGTCGAGGAACAAATAATTTCACAAATCGTCTGTCGCTTCTATAACAAACATGTCGAAATGTTTAAAAAAATTATATTTATAATGGCCATACGTCGAATATTCGACACCTTGAACATAGTTACCATTGAAAATATGGGACCAAAAATTTAAAATCATGCAAACCTTACATTATTTTTTTTATTTTAAACTACACATACCGTTGGATATCCGACGTTAAGAGGTCGAAAAACCGACACACTTGGTTTAGATATGTGACACTTTTGGGTCCACAGACCATCGGATATTCGACACCATACTGTTAGATATCCGACACTTAAGGGTCGGCTATTCGACACTCTTGGGGTTGAATGTGCAACACCCGATGTGTCGGATGTTCGACGAAGGTATAAAACGTTTTTGATCGTCGTTCTTTTCAGTGATTGTTTTCTAACACATCCGTACGAAACATCGGATGACGTCGAATTTTAGATTCAAATCCTGTTGTGATAGTCTCCGAATATTTCATGGACAGAGATTCAAAATATCTTCTCAGAATCTGTAGCTTGGATGTCCTTACCTTATCCAAAACTTTATAGGCGATCTCCAATGTATCCCATTCCTTTTTAGCATTAATTTTTGCTGCTACTCTTGGGAGTATTCTATCATTCATGGCTTGATGTATGTAGAACATATATTTTTCATCTTTCTTCCTCTATTCCCTCAAGACATCTTTCTCATCTTGTGTGAGATTTTTATATGCTGTCATGTCTACTGGTTCTGCATAACCATGTTGGACTATCTTCCAGACATCTTGACATCTGAACAAAGCCTTCATAGTTAGAGACCAATATTCATAATTCTTTCCTGTAAAAATTGGAGTTTGCAATGAACGAGAAGTGGGATCCAGTTTTAATTTTTTTTATTTTCCTTAGAAAAATACTTTTCCACCTTTAAGACAATATTTATTTCCTAAACCTTGCTCTGATACTAGTTAGCCAAAATCGAGCCGACTAAACTTGATTTTACCGCTGACCTCCTTTTTGTTTCTTTTACTTGTGAGGTGAAACTTGTCTAAATCCCGACTAGACAGTTTTATTAACTTTGGTTGGCCTTTTAGACCTGACTGATTTACCTTGACAAGTTCTTACTTGTCGGTAGAAGACTAGACAAGTTTATTAACTTTGGTTGGCCTTTTAGACTAGACTGATTTACCTCGATAAGTTCTTACTTGTCGATTCTATCGACAATATTTACTTCAACCACTTCTCGGTTTTGCTAACCGACAACTTGTCGGCTTCACCTCTTCGACCACTAGTCGGTTGCTCACTTCGACTACTAGATGGTTTACTCAACCGACCTTGTCAGTTCACTTACTTTGGTTTGGTTTTGGTTAGAATTTAGAAATGATATTTCTTAGTCTAAAAGACTTAAGAAATTATAAATATTTTTCACGTGTGAGTAATATGAAGTAAAAACCGACACAATAACAATTCTAGAGAACTTATAAAAAGATATATCCAAATATTTAGGAAGACTTGAGTTGACCACTATGCTGTAAAAAATGGAACTTTCACGGGATGAGAAATTTATGGATTCTTGTTCTTTCACTCAACTGTAATTGTAAACAACATTTACACTAAATATGGAGAAAAATGTGTTGCTGAATAAACATGCATTCAACCATAAACTATTTCATATATATAACTTATGCGGAAATAACAAAGGTATTATAAACTTGTCGATCCAAACTTGTCGGCTCACCGAGCGATCCTTTTACAGAGCTTCGGCTCTTCGACAAAATCACATACACAAAAGCTTGAGCTTTGACACAATTCTTTCTTCACTCTCCGCTATCCTCTGAGCTCTCTCTCACTCTCTATTGTTTCTAACTTAATTTACAATTTTCTTCTCCTATTTATATGAAACCTGAAAATTGCTTCTACGTGAATCGACTGACTCACCATTAACGATTGTAATAACTATCTACCTAACAACTTAGGTTCAAAAATTAATTCGATTGGTTTACATTGCTGAATCATGGAGTTTCACTCTTGTTAGACTGACCGACAAGATTTTGACTGATACGGACTCTGACAGAGTCAACTGAGATCAGATACGAATCTGCGAGTAATTACTTTTTCCAACACAAAGACCCTAGGACCAATTTACAGGTGTTCACTCAATAAAGAACATAATTTACTAATCTTATTACATAATGAAATTACATGATCCCATAAAATATGAGCAAATAGTTCATGTAATTAAATCATGAATGTTTATCACTAATTAGGAAGCCCTCAATCGAGGAGAGTATTATAAAATTAAAAAATTTTTAAATATAGAGGCAAAACTTCACTGTATAGATAAACAATAGTTTAACTCAGAGTCTTTTGTTAGCTCGTTACAGCTTAACACAACTTTAGAGAAACATGATTGATATGACACTATAGGCACTACCATCTAGTATTTAGCTCCAGAAATATATGATAGAAAAATAATATGGAGAAAGTTGTAGCGAAAATACAGAAGTGAAGAAAGCCATAAGCCATGCATAAAAGATAAGTTAGTAAAATGAACCTAGTTACTAGTCTTTACCTCAACACTAGAGCACGGGCCTTATGAATTAAAAAAAATGGAGAGTATTTAATAATCATGATATTTATAATTTATAAAGCATCAACTGAATTGACCATCACTTGTAATAATAACTCGTTTACCCGTAGCAACTATTTGAGTAGGTGGATACTAATTGTTGAGAGGAAGAAGAGATTTAAGAATCAATGGAAACCAAATGGGAGTAATCCAAAACCTAGCATTGTTGTTGCCTATGATTAATTTTATTAAACCCCCACACCTCCAACATGGATTCTACAACCAACAGGGTACCGTTGCACATTCCTCCCTTTGGACATACTAGGAAGCTCGTCTTCCATAGAGACCATTATTTCCACACTATTCTGGGGGATCCAGCATCACACTTCTTACCATGGGAGCATAATGGGAGCCTGAGGTGTTGGCTCTGAGCGTCTGAAACAAAAATTGAAGGAAGAGGTCTCCGTCGTTACCTTAAACATAATGAAAAAAAGCATAATAATGAGGAAAAGATTCTTGGAATGTTCTTGAAGCAGTGTGTAGGGCTTATCCTTCGTTCCACAGTGAAATCCATGCACGTGTACATTCGACCATGCAAGATGCATGCTTGTGTGAGGCAGACTGGCAGGGCAAGAGCTATCTATTCAGCTGCAGAGCATTTAATACTGCTGCAGCAGGGTTGATCACTCTTGTATCTCGAGTAGCTCAAAATCCAACCATCATCAAGCTTGCTGCAGCCGCATTAAATGCTCTGCAGCTCAATGGATAACTCTTGCTGACAGGCAGTAATGGTGACTTAAGCGTGGATGGTTGATTTGACACACTATCGTGAATTACTGTGAAATATAGACAATTAAATAATAAACACATATTTAAGAAAATAGAGATATAGATTCTTGGAATTAGGTTTAATTCTTATTATATGAGAAGCTTCCGTAGATTTCCCTTCACCCCAGAGCGGACCACCTGTGCATTCTGACCATTGTTCTTTTGCATACTGTCATGGATACTTCAGTGTTTTGATGTCTATCTCCCTTCTTGTTTTTACCTTCTAAAAAATGGACATTCAATCGAGATGATTGCGAGCCGGAAATATATACAATACAAAATCATATTTGGTTCTTTAAAGTGTTCCATTAACATATGTATTTTGTTTAGATCTAGTTGTTTACTAATTTTATGGTTTGTTTTGATTTGGTTTCGAATTGATCCATAATTTTTGGGAAAATTAATTCTAACTTAGTTTAAACTACTGTAACATTGCATCTGAAATAGAGTAGATAGAGGTGAAATCAAGCTGCATTTTTGTAAAATCTAGTTACTGACGGTAGACGTTAACCAGCCTCTTGGGATCGATATTTTGTAAATTTTAAAGAAAGAAAAATTAAATATATTTTATCTTATTTCATAAAAACCTTCATAATAATAAAAAAATAATAACATGTAACTAAATAAATATATATAAAATAATAATAGTGTAGTTCAAAGAAGCTCATTGACCTGGTAGTAAAACAATGGCAAGTCTGTCACATTCAGATGTGACAAATCCCAGATGTTCATAGGCGGCAGTATAAGAAAGACATTCAGATGTTTGTAGCAATGGATTGCCAATGGAGATTAATTCAAGGGAGCTCTACAGTTTTACACAAAGCAAGTATTGTAATGACTTTTGACCACGAACTAGTGGAGGCAAATTACTATTCATTAGTTGAATATAAATGTCATTTCTCTCACATTTATTAGTCTTGTCTATTATGAGAATATTATGAGAAGCTCTGTCTAGAAAGTATTATTAGGGTAAAAGATTGATTGGCTTTTACTTATTAGGTCAATATTTTATTTCTTAATCTTGATTTGTGAAAAAATGAATTATAAAATGAAATTTTGTTTGTTTGTGAAGGATATGAATATGAAGTGGAGAAATGAAAATATATATATTTATAAAAAATACTAAGTTAAATGAAAAAATAAACTTCAGTATGCATTTATGCATTTGTATAATTTCATTTCTTTACTTTAACCATATCTTTCTATGTAATCCTCTTTCCACTCTTTGGTTGTGCATTTTTCTAAGCATTTATACTATATATTGAAGTGTGCAGGTGGTTTATTGACCATCATATTTTTAGTATATTTCATAAAATATAACATGATTTAGATTGTAGCATATTTTTAATGTGGATTATCATTTTTTGAAAAAAAAACATATCCTATTTACCAGACTTTAATGTGTATTATGTATTATGGTAATTAAATTTTTATATTATTCCATCTATTACTATAAAGTATCATAGTTCAATTTTATGTTACTACATCTATAAGTATGATTCAATCAATTATTAAAATAAATTTATATTTAATATAATGATGGTCTCACAATTATAATTAAGAAATAGTGTTTTTTAATTTATATTAAAATATAAATCATATTTTTTTTAAATAATATTAAGTAATATTTAATTTTAAAATTCAATTTTATACTTTCTAATTTTCCAATCATAACATTAATGAAAATTATGTTTATAAATATAACTTTAAAGTTTATTATAATATAATTTAAATAAAAAAATAAGTAATATTTATTTTTAAAATAATTAAATAGGTTTATTATGATACTTAAAAACCTAATATAGGTTTGGGATAGGCCTTTAAGCTATCAAATTTAATCACTTTAAAGGCAATTTATCCATTTAATAAATTAAGATTATGTTTTCAATGATTAATTTTAAAATTGAAAAATATTAGTTTTTAAATATATAAAAATTATTTATTTTTTATTGGATTAAAGTGCGATGTCATCTAATGTTATAAATTTTCAAATTATTTTATGTTGAAATAATATTATATTACTGCAATGTCACTTGGTTACATGACTGACATATCACATCGTTACATGACAGAGAGCCCAAAAAACTTCTAGCTCTTAACAGACTCTTAATAGATTCTACAGACTGCTCAAACAAAATCCCCATTTCCCACAAAACACAACATCTTGATTCTGCCACTATTCCACCCTTGACACATATATAGTCCGACTGTCTGTAGAGACCCCATAACACCTATCCAGAATGCCAACCAAAGACTTAAAGGAAATACACATGGAATAAAAAACAAGAGACTCAAACTCGAATCTGCTCTAAATCTCCCAGCCTGGAGCAAGCAACTGCAACCAAAGAAGGAGTCTTGCCCAGCTGGGCATTCCCTGCAGTTTCCACATCGACGTTGTTACAGAGCACGATGTCCTCTCGATTCACCATCCTTCACGGACCTGCTGCCTCCTCTTGCGCCAACCTCGGGTGATAGAATTGAATGCCCATGTGAGAAGCCATGCCATCGATTTTTTGTGCATAAGGCGGAAATCCGTATTATTCTCCTTCCAAGCTTTAACCGGTTCTTCGTCACCTTCTCGTTTAGCAACCATGGTCAGGGAAGAGTGGGCGAACAAGTTCATATTAACCCAATACAACATGAGCATACAATCATAGGCCACTACTTGCCCTACCATGTTGCCAGGGTCAACCACCCAATCCTCCACTTCCCTGTGTAATTCCTCAGCAGGCATGAGTTTAACTTCTTCCCACATATTTCCTGCGGCCCTTTCAATTTACTTACGAATGGCAAGAGGGACACGTTCTTTAAAGAAATAGACTACCTCTTGGGCATGCATCTGGGCCCTCGTGGCCTGTCATCGCTCACTAGTCCACTTCTTAATCCCCTTTCCCTTCTTGTCATGGGTAATTAACACCCCCCCTAGTCCCAATTCTCCTCTCTGAGTGCGCTTAGGAGCCATGAACATGATACAACCATAGGTTCTCTCTCCAAACTCTCTAGAAACAACGTAACCCCCAAGATCCCACGTGTGAACACTTAATAAACTCAGCACCAAGAGACTAATAACTAAGAAACTCCTTCGTGCACAGATGAGGGATGGCAGAACCCTTCCATAATATAAGGTGGTAGGAACCATCATAACCCAAAATAATATGTACTCAGCTCTCGTCATACCATTCATGCCTTCATCACCCTTCGTACCATGAAATGCACTTAACATCTTATCAGCCTTTAAGACCATATCGCCTCGTTGATGCGTATCCTCCTTGCCCATCCCGTCACACATGAAGTCGTAGCAAGACAGGGTGTTGAGGGCTTGGTGCAAGGAAGCTAGTGGGTGCATCCATGGAGGTGGGTAACAGTTTTTAGCAGTGGATTTTTGGCGAAATGCGAAAAGCACACCCTCGATCGAGGTTTTAATACCTCGATCAAGGGTTTAACAAGCGCTCAATCGAGGTTATTTTAAACCCTCGATCAAACTCTTATTAAACCCTCTATCAAAGTTTCAATACCTCGATCGAGGGTTTACCAAGAGCTCGATCGAGGGTTAGATAAACCCTCGATCGAGGTAGTGACCTCGATCGAGCTACGGACCTCGATTGAGCTTCATACCTCGATCAAGCTTTCTGTTTTTAAAAATTTATAAAAAGGGACATGCGCACCCACGACCACAATCGATTCCACTGCAAAATCCCTCGATCGAGTCATTACCTTGACCGAGCGTTCGCATCCCCAAACACATCGCCCGTGCAGCCGCTCCCCCGGAGACTTCAACTGGCCGACCATGCAAGCCACACCCCCTTTCACCAGAATGTCAGAGGAGAGAGATAGCCCTCAAAGCTTGTTTTTTGAAATAGAAATGAAATTTTAATTTTTTAATTAAGTTTTAAAATGTTAGGTTAAAAGTGAAAAAAAATCATTATTATTGATGTTTTTAGGTTTTCATTTTTTGCCTAGTATGTTTACAGTGTGTGCTGGCAAGCAGAAATGCTGCTGGTAGCATTTAAAATATTATAAAATTAAAATTTGTTCTTTATTTAATATTTAATTTTTTGTTTTATATATATTTTATAAACCGGTAGTGTTTATGCTGCTGGCTTAATTTTTAAATGAGAGCCTGGCAAGCAGAAACGTTGCCCGGATTTTTTCAATTCTACAAGAATACACGGAGGATTTAAAAAAATCTAAACCCTAGACACGAGACAATCATGAACCTTAAACCAACATAAGCATTTATCTAAACAACACATATATTTTGATCATATATATTCAAATTTAAATATTTTAAAATATATATATATATATATATATATATATATATATATTTCTTTTAGTTTAATTTATTAAAAAATGTACTTATGTATTTTAGTTTTTTTTGGATGGATTTTTTTTCTAAGAAACACACACACACACACACATATATATATTAATTATATATATTTTAACATATTTTGATTTTAATTTATTGAAAAATGTACTTACATATTTTAATTTTTTTTAAGCTCAAACAAAAGTATGGATTTTATCATATATATAAATTATATATATATATATATAATTTATATATTTTAACATATTTTAATTTATTGAAAAATGTACTTATGTATTTTAGTTTTTTCTAAGCTCAAATAAAAGTATGGATTTTTTTTTGTAAGGATAAAAACTTTTATAAATAAGTATGTAAATTTGAAAAAAAAATCAAATTAAAAATTTAATAAAATTTTATGATTTAAATTTTTTTAAATAATATCCAATTAAAAAATTAATAAAAATCCATAATTTAAGATAAAATTATATTTTTGATATTTTATAGAAAAAATATGTAGATTTATATTCAACATTTTGAAAATTATAAATTATAAATTTAGAATATCTTAAAATAATAGTAAATATATTACTAATAAAATATATAAATTTATACATTAAATTATGGAAAATTGGAATTGTAATTTAATTTTTAAAAAATAGATAGAAATTTTTACATAATTATAATTTTAAAAATTAGTTTAAAATTATAAATATCCATAGGAATTAGTTTAAAATCCCAAGTATTCTTAACTCATTTCCACCCCATCGAAAACTCACAAAGCATTCCCTATAACCTAAAAACTTTTAGTGACTAGAATTCAACTCGTATTTTAGGAAGCTTCACCCAAATAAGTACCACACGTCCATAATCTCAAATTGAACAAGAAACAAAGGAGTACTCAACATTATGAAAATAAATCATAATCCCAATCACACCACATATTCGATAGTCTTCTTCACACCACCTTCAAAGCAAAAACAAAAAACTCGTCAATCCATTTTGTTTTGTAAACTTTTTGGTGGTTTTTTGTGTAAGTGTTTTTTACTCGTATCCATATATGGAGTTAGTTGTACATTGATCTATTTACAAAAAATCATTTACTATTCCTTATTTCATGCAAATGCATCTCTACAATGGGGATCTTCGGTTCGCCGAAGGCAGAGCACTAGTAGATCTGCGACCATTCCTCGCCCCGGAGGTCGACGAAGGACTCGTAAGTATACAATTGCACATGATGTACTCTTTATTGTTAGTTACATTAAATTAAATTTTTTCACATGTGTATATTTAATCATAAACTTGTATGTCTCTATTTTCATAGGTTCTCCTAGGCGTTCTATGCCGACATACGCTCTTGTTGGGAAGATGAGCGACAACCACTGTGGAAGCCGCTCTGTGCATGTGAGTGACAAGGATCAAGATACTGTTGGTTTCAGTGGGGAGGTTCCCCATAATACAAGTACATTAAATGCATATACATATTTCTTTCAGTTATCAGTACCTTTAATTTATGTTTTCATCTAACATTAAATGTTATCACTAATAACATCTGTGTTTTCATCTAATTTTCAGATGCTGCACAACATGGCATCGACCCTCCCGAGGAAGCACCATGGGAGGATGATATAACATGTATCATGCTACAAGACATTACCACGCAACGTGCGTGTTTGTAGGAAAATGTCAAGACCATTCCTAAGAACTCTCCCTCAGTACGTTCGATGGAGATGATGTTAGAGGCAGTAGACAATCTACTGAAGGTCTACAGTTCCATTGGACCATTGAGTTCTCTTTGGGCCTCTGCATGTCAGAAAAGAAGGGCCGCTGTGAAGGGTCCTAATGACTGGGCCGTAGTGAGAGATGCAACAGCTGGCCATGATGTGAAGGGAGAATTATTTGATATCCCTCCTAACTGTGCCCCTGGTCAACCGCTTAGACTCAAGGAGCTTAAGCTAGAAGCTGCAGCGCCTTATGTATATGACAGGTTGATTGGAGCGTGGGGAATGTTTCCCCACCATGACCAAGTGCCATTATACTTTGAAAAACATATCTATGCATAGTTTGTCCTGGATATGCACCCAAATTACACTAGCACACCATCGAGCTTCTATGGTGCTAGTGGGGGACGTAGTCATGCACGTCCTGGGGCTAGGAGAGACCCTGCAGCTCAGCCAGAGCCAGATCCATTGGTAGGTCGCCTTGCCAGGACCATGCCTAGGGTCGATGATGTAGCTGCGTCATCTTAGCTAGTGACTGAGGAGCATGGTGCATTGGTAGAGGTGACACTCATGACAATGCATTCTGGCATGATGGTTATGCAGGCAGAGAGACGTAGAGCACCCACTGCACCTGTAGATCCTGAGTTACAGTGGGTGGACAATGATGTTCTCAACCTTATTGATCATAATTCATTGCTACAGTATGCTATCATGGCACACGATGCATATTTTAGACTACATCATAAATGCATGCCTCGACCAATGGGACAGGTATATCTTTATTGTCATCATTTGATTGCTATGATTGTCAAGTATATCATTTTTTAACTAATACTTTGCTTTGTGTTAGACCTCCATGCAAGAGTCTGATTTCATGGAGGTCCTGTTTGGCAATGATGCATCTGTTCGAGGTCCCGTTGCGATTCCGTCTCCCCACGTCGATGAGGTATGTGTTAATTGTCATCCTAAATTTGAATTTCTAAATTCAAGTCAATTGTTGAACACGCAATATTTTGGTTTGTTCCAACTTTCCTCATTTATCTTGTTCATATTGTAAAGGATAGAGGCAAGGGCATTGCACATGATTCTACACAACCTCGCTCGAGTCCTACTCATGACATGCCAATCGACGAGGTACTAGTTATTACCTATTCGAATTGTTTGCACATTTATGTTCAGATTATAATTTACATGTTCAAATTGTAATTCTCAAGTTCAAATTGTAATTAATTAATATAACTATTTTCATGTCATGGAAACAGACACAGACATGGGCAGCTGCAGATGAGGGTGTTGAAGTCATCATGATGTTTACAGATGAGTGGGCTATCGCTCGTTGATCGGATCTCAATGAAGGATCATCTCGGCAGATACCCAGCCTCCCAGACCTAACACTCAACTCGGGTGAGGTGAGTTCATAGATTTGTGTTTCATATTTTTTTTTTTTCTCACATTCTGTACATGTAATTTAAATATGTGTTATGTAATTGACTTGCAGAGTTCAAGGTTTTAACTTCTGCAGTTCTTAGACCTGGGCAATTTTTTGTTTGATATGCATGACCAAGACCAGGGGCCTAGTGTAGATGGCGATAGTTTCCATGATGGTCAATCTCTCGATCAATGGCGTAGGAGTGATTTGTAGATTGTTATTTGTGGATATTATTATTTTGCACTTTATTATTTTGTAGACTGTTATTTGTGGACTTTATGATTATCGATATATATATATATATATATATATATGGACTTTTTTTGAACATGATGGTTTGTTAAATGTCTTAATTATTTGCAGTTATAGTTTAAAGTTATTTATGTTTTACTTGATCTTAATGTTATTTTTAACAATCATTAATTTGTTTTACAGTCTTAAGAAATTGTACAATTTTCCAATTTAATAAATTACAAGTTTACAAAATTTACAATGTTTACAAATTTACTTGTTTGCAAAATTGTCAATCGAACACAACTTACAATTTTTAACATAACTTACAATTATAATGTTACAAAATTTACAACTTTACAATTTAAGATCTACTAGGTGCAAATTACAACTACAATGTAAAATTTGATTTCATATTTCAGAAGAAATTTAGATTTGCTGTGTATTTCAAAAGCATGGAAACTATGTCAATGTATCAACTTATATGTCATGGAATATAACATCATTCATCCAGCCAATGGGTTATAGGAATGCACGTCTCCATAATACGATCATGGTCAGCTACTGACATCTTCCATGTCTTTGCTTCACCCCTCTTCACCTTGATTTCAATGAGATGTATCGGTGCTTCCACCACCAAATGACTGTACTAACAAGATATATATTTAGGCATGAAATATCTGTAAATAATAGAGTCACCTTGTCTTCTCACTTTTTCAAAAAAGTGCCCCATCACAACTAGGTCACCAACTTGGTACGTGAACTCTCCGTCGACATAAGGCCACACCAACCTGCTTTTGATTTGTGTACACCGCATCAAAAAGTATGCCACATGCTCAACATTTCCAAGTGGTGTAATTACAACAAATACATCACCTGCATCAATAGTTTCAAGTATTAAACAATATATATGTGTGTGTGTGTGTGTGTGTGTGTGTGTGTGTGTGTGTGTGTGTACAGGACTAGAGACTTAAACATTCAATCAAGTATCATGTACCTTGTTTAACCAAATCAGAAACCCAATCATGATCTAGTGAAACCACTGCCTCATCAGTGTGTATCTCTTGCCACGTCGGAATCGAATGTGGCCCCTTTGGATTAAGAGGGACATATTTCCATTGTTTGACATATGCATTATTCACGCAATGATAAACCCCCAGTCCATTGGAATCAATGCAAAACTCATAGAATCATGCATACTTCCTTGTTTCAATGGAAAATATGTCGCCCATGTCTTTACTAAGAACTAAATGTAGTTCTCTCATACTAGGTATGGTCTTGCAATACCATGGCATGGCTCTATTCACATCACCAAGGGAAACATCCCAAAAAAACCTGCATCCAATAACAAACATCACACGCACACACACACACACACATATATAATACAAACACATTTATTAAGTTCCAATTAAGTTGTTGGTTTTTCCTACCTGCACACCGACCTTGCTTCTTCATGACCTTGGTGACCCAAATTTTGTGTGCACCAATCAACTACTTCTGCTGAGCACTTGAGTCAAGATGCACTATGACTAATTTGGTACCTCCGAAGTGCTCGTTTCATGCATGCACCTGCGCCATCATGTTCACCCTTTCCGTGCCCTGTTTCTAAAAATCTCTAGGTTTTGTTGAATTCTCATCTCTTTGTGAAGATGACTCAACCAATAAAATGAGCGTGCCAATTTGAACTTCCCTTCACACCCATCTGACCAAATCCAATGTTCTGTAAATGACACCCCATTCTTTTTGAATGAAACATAAATCAAACCAAACCAGTGTTGAACAAACAACTTTTCATGCTCACGAGCATCACTGACATAAAAATGATATTCCTTGATCACATCACGTGACTGAGGAGTGCTATCCCTACCATCAATGGTCTCCTGAGCATGTCTATACAATACATGTATGAAGATGGACACTTGGTCGGAGTGATAATACTCACTTTGTATCTCTCTCTCAGGAGAAAATGTGTAATTCTTGAGAAAGTATACCATCGATAGGATTGTGCCTGGCTCAAAACCTCACGAGAATGCTTAAATTCTAATGCTTGCCACCTACGCTTGTGGGACTGTTTAATGTATTTGTAAATTTGAATTTGAAACTTATCCATGAAGTTTGAAATAGGAATATCATCCTTGAGCAAGTTGATCCTCTTAGATGGAACATGTGAAGAAGATGATGGATTCATGGAGACATACTCATATCTCTTCCACTTAAGTTTGATACCTGACAATCGAGGGTGTGCTGAATCGATAGGAAACTTCCTATGGAACAATGCCAAATCATCACATTCATGGCATCTTATCCCACCTACACACCTTTTATTGAAAAACACATTTTCAGTATTCCTATTGCATAGTATGATAGAAATAAAATCTTGCACTGTGTGAGGAGCTAGCCTCACCATCCCAATGTTTTTTGCAAAAATCCACAAATGTGTCGTAGTATAACTGGAATTCAACATGGTATTGACAAAAACAAGTGTCCTGAATCGTATTCGGCCTAATATACCATGATTTCAACTTACTAAACATGGTAAATGAGATTTGGACACTGGGATTTGATTCTTTGAATTCCTCAAACAAAGAAACTCATGTCATCTCCATAACATGCTTGCAATACTCCTTATAAATGCCTTTTCCACAACATTGTTGCAAGACATGTTTTCGATCTGGTATAGCATGAGAATGGTTGTCTCGATACTCTATCACCTTCTCTCTGACGCCCTCTTCCATCTTGTCTTTATATGCTTCTCTACATATAAGAGCCCAACAAGCAGCTTCATCATTTTCATCTATATTTACCCTGAATTTAGTGTATTTGTGCAGTGTTTTTGTTGAAATGTGGAGCAACTTTGACATTGTTGCGACCATTCGATTTATTGAGGTTCTTCGTGCCACAATAACAGTTGTAATTTCCCTACGAGTAGCGATGATATCATTTTTTCTTGACTTTCCAAATGCAGATAGTGCAGTTGTTACATTTTTTGTTACATTCTCACATGCATTTTTATTTTTAACATCCTTAAAACCCAAAAAATTTGTGGCACATTTCAATTTTTTGTGTTTTATCAATCTATGTAGGATTTGAGCTTGTGTAATCACTGATTGCTGTTCAAAGTACAAATTGATTATATTACTAACATGCTCTTTGATTGTCCGATCAGGGGTCGGGTTCCTAAACTCTTCTTGAGTGGCATCATCCAACCCTCTTAAACAATTAGCAACCATTCCAACGTCATTGAAGCTCCCAATTACTCTTGAGAAATTAGAGGGTGCACGATCTTGTGATGGCTATCTAGGATCTAGCAATATACAAATACAAACTCAAAAATAAATTTATAAGCTCAAGAATAAATACAAATAAATGCAAGCTCAATAATAACATTTTATTTTACTTATCATATTGCCATTGTTAGTTAAAAAATTATCAAATAAATTATACAAGCTTGAATAACATTTTATTTTAAGTTTATCATATATTGCCATTGTTTGTTAACAAATTAACAAATAAATGCAAACAATGGTGGCTGTAGTAGTAACTGGAGATGAATATGGACCCCAGTTTAAATCGGCTTCCTAATGGTTAAAAGGTAGTCACTTGGACACCAAGGCTATCTCAGGCTTGAGTAATGGGGCAGTACCCCTCACTTAACGATGCAGGTAAAACTGCTAACCGCTTGGCCACAAATAACAGCTCTTTGGTTTTCCTCATAGGTGGGAATCTAGTCAATCCAGTAGGGGTCATTGCCCTTTTTGCTTGGCAGGTCCTCTCATTGTCCAACTACTTCGGGGTCCTTGTGGTACTCCTCATAATGAGTTTTAGGGAAAATCCCAAGTACTTTCCACAGTTTTTGCATATGAGACTTATGTCCCAATCCGGATGTTATTAAGTAAATTAGGTTATTAAGTATGATTCCTAGTCATTTGTACAAGATTGCAATGTAATGTAATTGTAATTGTAATGTGATTGTAATTGTAATTCTAATGTAATTATCATCATTATCATATGTACTAGAACATGGTAATTGTAATGTAATTATCATCATTACTGGCATGGTCTATGTGTTTCTTTAAGAACATTGTTAAATCATCAATGCATATTAATGTGCTTCTATGAGATTGTATTGTGAAGTAGAATCCAATAGAGTGTCAACCTTGGTCTTCATGATATGGATGTTGATATGGAAGGGTTGTGTCATCTCCTTCTCTTCCTTATGATGAAGGCTAATTAGATTCACCTCCTTCTGCACTGGAGTACAACAAATACTCTTATATACATGTCTAATATTATATCTACGTCTTTGCTTGAATATGTTATGTAATGTAATTTGTAAAATTGTAATTTGAACACTATGAAAATGTTCATATACATGTGAATATGAAATTAAAATTTTACATGTTTAAAATTAAAATTGTAATTGTTTAATGTAATTAGAGATCATCATTATTATTTAATGTAACATGCAAAATTGTAATTTGAACACTATGAAAATGTTCATATACATGACTATGAAATTAAATCAATATAAAATTGTAATGTAATTGTAAAATTGTAATGATGTAATTATTGAAATGTAATGTAATAATGTAATGATTATAATTTAATGTAATTGTAAAATTGTAATGTAATTGTAATGTAATGCAATTGTAAATGTAATGTAATAATGTAATGATTGTAATAAATGTACTTGTAATTGTAATGTGATCTTGTAACTGTAATTGTAATGTAATTATCATCATTATCATAGTGTAATGTAAAATTGTGATTTGAACACTATGAAAATGTTCATATGCGTGAATATGAAATTAAAACTTAATATGTGCAATCAACCTCCATTGAGAACAATCTTTGTAATTTTTTACATAAAAATTATATATATGTGACTCTATATTATGCAATATGAAATTATATGAATATGTAAATTTACTAAATTATACAATTTAATTACAATTATAAATACATGTATATTCATACATGCACAGACAATGTACATATACCTTTATGAATTAATTACAAAATTATAATAAATTTTAAACTTGATTTAACACATGTGCATGTATATATATAAAAATTATGAACTAGAGTTAACTATAAAATTAAATATATGAATATGAAATTATACATTTTACATACCATTATGAATACTTATATATGAATTCAATCATGCACATACAATTTATATAAGTTTATGAATTATTTACAAAATTACAATTACAAAATTACATTTACATTCTAAACAATTTAACACACACACATATATATAAATTATGAACTAGAACACTATGAAATTAAATATATTATGTAATATGAAATTATTGAAAAATATGAATGAAATTATATGAATTATATCACTAGGAAAAAAAAATTATAGTTATGAATATGAAATTGCATAAATTTTAAATTAAATACCAATATTGTTAGCAATGGCATTTGATTCTTCCATCATAGCTTGATTTGCAACTTTTTCTCCTCTCAAGATTGCTTTTTTTTCCTCTTTCTTTCTCTATCTTTCTCTCTTATTTCTTCAGTGTTGATTTGATTCCTACTAGATATTTTACTTCGACGTTTTTTACTTCCCATTGTGATCAAAATCAACAATCCAAATTCACACCTACAACAATATGTTAACACAATACACAATACACAATGCTAAATTTGCATTAAAACACAAGCATTGTTTCAAATTGGTAAGCCAATTGTGAATGATAAATTTAGTAAGATGTTTATGTCTTATGTTTATATAGAATTTACTTAGGAATTCGGGTGGGAAATGGTGTTAGGAAGGTTGGTTAAATGACATTAATGCCATCAATGCTTAACTTCATTCCCGACCACTTTTGTAAGATTTTTTAACAAAGACAAGACCTCGATCGAGCTATTTATAATTTTCTTGATCGACAGTTTAACAAACCGTCAATCGAGCTTTGGTTAGAACCTCGATCGAGCTCCATAACTCGATTGAGGGCTTGAAAAACAAAAATTCAGCCCTCTTTGGCAGGAAAATCAATGTTTCTCTATGTCTTCTAGGGGTGTAAATGCTGCCAACGCTGCCATTCATGGCACACAACTGAGCGGAGTTCATACCAATAGATTCATCACTGAATCCTCTATCCATTGAGGTATCATGCATGCGTTTTGAAATTCATATGGTTTTTTTTTTTAAATTAGTTCTAGAACTTACACTTAGAAAACTTGAAAACAACTTCGAAGCAGCTCAAAGAAAAATATGCAGGGTAAAAAATACACATCCAAAAATTTCGGAAAAATACACAGCCCACACATCGATGCGTCGTCTTCAAAAGGGTATTTTTGGTTTTTCAATTTTTTAAAACAGTGAAAAAAAAGATGGGATGGACACACATGTGTATAAAATGATGATGAAATAAGATGTGGTAATTTTCGAAGAATAATAAATAATTGTATATTGCAAAAAAATAAACAAAAAAATATGCAGACCACAATACATTTTGTGTAGATCATGCTCGTATATATATATATATATATATATATATATATATTAAAATATTAATGTAAGATTAAATTATTGGGTATGGACATGAGCCACTTATTAACTTCTTCAAATTTTAAAGGTCACATAGTTCATTAAATGCAAAATTTGGCACATTAAATGACATCTTAATATTTTTTTAAATATCGTTAAGAAGGAAACATAATATTTCTACAATTTTTTTTTTATTGCAAGTCGAAATTCACATGGCATATATGTGTTTCAAGGGCTTCTATCTAGCACATGAGTAAAAAGTCAGGTTTTCATCGCCAAATTTGGCCAAAAAGTGTTACCCACCTTCATGGAATCACCCTAGTCCTTTTATCCATGGAAAAACCCATGGAATGGCTCTTGACCTTCTTCGGGCATCATACGCCCCCTGCCACCATCCCTATTCCTGTACATAGAGGCCTCCACCTATGGCGTTGTGTCATAATCATGAGAGGCCAACTGTCGGCACTGGAGGGCCCATCCTTCAACCCGAAATTCCTCCAACGTTCCGCTCTGATGGATCCTACCCCCCTCCACCTTAACATTGGCCAACATGCCAGCCACCTTGTTGGAATCACAATGAATGTGGGAGAAGGAGATGGTTGAGTGTTCAACAACCAGGGTGTGAAGGGTGTCCATTTGGCTTGCCAAGCGCCAACTAGACGAGGTTCTTTCACTTGTCCTCCCATTGGCAAGGTGTCTAGCCATTTGAATCAGTATGTTGGATTCACCTTCAATAACCATAGGTAGCCATCCTTCCCTAATCATGAACTCGAAACCATGTATCAAGCCTTCCATCTCGACCAAGTTATTGGTGTCAATACCAATGGATCCATAGTAAATTTTTAGAATCTTCCCCATTGAGTTGAGATAGACCCCTCCATAACCAATGGGTCCAAGATTTCCTCTGGAAGCCCCATCAAAATTTAACTTAAAAACCTGAAATAGGGGTGGAGACCAAAATTTCAGGCTTGAGGATCTGCATACCTTCTATTTTCTCTAAAGTCCATCCGTCTGAGATCTATCCAAACCCCATTCTTCTATGATATGACTTTCCTCCCTTGGGATTATCTTGTCCTGATCATTCCATTGCATGCTTCGAATAGTGGACAGAAAGTTTCCTACAAAGATATTCCAGACTTCTTTGGCTGTGTGATTTTTATCCCGAAAGATGAGCACATTTCTCTCTTTCTAGATACTCCACATATCCATCCCTAGAAATGTCTCCCAAAGAGTGTGAATGATATGGTTCTTGAAATCCTTTGGGTGCCACTCTCACAGCGTTTGGGCAGGTTTCCCTCTGCTTCTATCGCTACGTCCAAACACCAAAGCCCCTTTGTCCCAAATAGACACAGCGTAAGGACAACTGTCTAGTAGATGACCGGCATACTTTCTTCATCCTTGAGACATAGGACACATTGGGATAGACCCTGGGCCCCTCGATGACGAAGGCTTTCTCCTATGAGGATTCTACCCTTAACCACAAACCAAACAAAGATTGCGACCTTCGTCCAAGGATTAGTTTCTCATAACTTCCGCCATATCCCCTCCATCTCCTCTTAGTTAGATATTATGATACTATAAGCCTCCTTCATACTGAACACACCCCTCTCAAAATAGCCCCATATTAATACATCTTGACCATTTTTTTACCCTGATGAATCTCTTTTTGGAGCTCCTCCTAGAAGGACTGCAAATCCTCGTAATTGATTAGGTCATCCCTGGCCTGGAAATTCCACTGTCGCTGCTCATTTGGTCCTGGATTTCCTCGGTAGTGACTCACTTTCACCCTGCCCTCCCGTTGGCACCCCAACAACTCCTCTTTATTTGTGCAAAATAAAGGAACCCCCATTATAATTTTTGTAAATACTTAGTTTTGGTTTCCTTTTATTTTACCTTTCTTGATTTGATGTGTGATTCCATTCCTTCTTTTCGATTGATCTATCATTTTTGTCCGTTGCTTGCTCTTTGGCTCGATTCTCATCACATGAAGGATTTGGTGATTTTGTCTCTCTTGGTTTATTGGTTGCCTGTATTGATTTCAAATTATTCATCAAATTTTCGAAGTCTTAAGATTTTAATATAAATTTTGCCTCTTTCTACAATTTTGTAATTTCAAGAAAATTTTAAATAATTTAATTAAGGCTTATTTATATTTGGTTTAATTTACATCTTAAAGATTTAAAATCAAGTTTCCTATCTTTGTCATTTTTACAAAGCTTGATCTTCATCGAAAAATGTTCATTTATATTGGAAGATTAATAAATCTTAAATAGTAGAGTTGGTCTCTATTTTTTATTCACAACATTTAAAATTAAAATTATAAGAAAATAAAAATTTAAAAAAAACAAATCAAACTAATTAGAAGTGAATCATACAATTAAAAAAACATAAAAAATTGAAAGACATTTACAATCGATATATATGTGCATTTTGCATTCTACATGCATGGTTCATCTTGTTTTTCATTTTTAAAGACTATAGTTTTTTTTTGAATAGATGATTAATCCCAACTTTACTAAATGTTAATTCTATTGGGAAATACAAAAAAGAAAATGCAATAAAAATGCAAAAGCTTGACACATTTAAAGTTATAAATTTGATTAGACTTCGTGCATATCTCACCACTTAGCATGTAATAAAATGATTTATTTTATTTTTGTTGGTTATTTATGGAAATTCATGATTTTAAAAGATAACTTTACTTTACTGTTTTCCTATAAATTTCCAATAGTCACAATTTATAATCTAATGATCAATTTTGGTTGTAAATTTGTGAAAGCAATAGTAAATGAACATGGAAACCATTCAAAAGTTATTTGATGATTTTGAAAAGCTTTCTAATGCTTGGACTATCATATGTAGCGGAAATAATTAAAAGTATGGCTACTAAATGCTACATCAAACGTCCATGGAAAAGATAAAGTTTATCACCATTTTGTCTTCACTCATAGCTCTTTACGTATTCATTGAAGTAGAGCAACTGCTATTTACCAACACTTTTATTTCAAATATTGGAAGTTAATAAAATTATACTCTCATGCTCATTTGAAAAACTTTAGTTCATGTGTAGTTTTGTGTTGTCAACATATTGAATGGATTAAATTAATAACATGCAGGTAACATCAGATTACTAAGAATGAGCTAATCCATATAATTTGTTGGTCAATATCAGTTTAAAGAACACATATTTACAGCAGAGAGGTTCTAATTCTACGAGAACATGCCTGAAATTACTAACACATGAAATATCCCATTCGATCTGCCATAAATTCACCCGAAGGAAAAGGATATTTCAGAATATTGTCTGCCAATGCAACAACTCAAGATCAGTAAGAAAAGAAAACGTATCAACCTACTTTGTTGCAAATGTAATGGTTTCACAACCACTGCATTAAGTAAACATGCTATCAAAATTTCTAGTTTAAACCATATCTATTTTTTGATGATCCGTTCCGAGAAGTAAGAAATGTTGTGCCACTTGGAGGAGGTAAATCACAGAGCCTAGTGCTAACTGGTGCAAAGATCACTTAGAAGACAGGTATCACACTTGGAATTCTTTCCACCGTTTCTTTTTAGAATGGAAGGCAAGAGTTTTATTTTTATTTTTGAAATAAATGTCATTACAGCAGCTTATCAAAATGGCCACATTGCTCATATACATTATTCCATCAAAATATTTGATTACACAGTCCCATGAATGGCTACAGATTTCGTTGTAAGTTTGATGCGAGCTCCTAAGGTAAAAACTAACAATTACTAGTTATGAAGAGGCCCGCGCGAATTAAAAAGGCTCATCAATAATTTATTATGGATTCACCACAGATTTTTAAGAGCTCTAGTATTAGTGTGGTCATTGTGAGTTGTTATTTTTCTGCCTTAATCATGGTGAACACGTTGGGTGTAATGCATAATGAAATTCATCTCGATATGATGAAAACACTTAATCAAAAGGGAAGAAATTTTATTTACTATCTTTTACTGTGTTCTTTCATTGTTATTGTTTTTACTTTTGATTGCATGAATTATTAATATGCAACTCTATATTGACGCTGGTTGGTAAAGGAGGAAAGAAGGAACTGGATTCTTGTTGTTATTCAGGAGGCTATTTTCTACAGCGAACTGCTAGAAAACTAAGGCCGGAATCAAAATTCTGAGATGTGGGTATTTTGCAGAACAGACTCATTTAGTTGAATCGTGGGAAATTTCCTCAAAAACACCAAACATCGGGGAGATATGTCTGGTTCTCTAGACACTTTTTTTCAAGTTGCAGCCATCAAGGAGAGTTGGTTTAGTTTCAGTTTGTTTAATGTCTATTTAAACCATAGTAGCAGGCTACAGTGGGAGGAAGGGAGTACTGGAGAAAATACTTATTGAAATTGAAATACATACTTTCTGGTTTAAATTATTCTGCTAGATATTTTACTTCGTGGATGATTGTTATCGGAACTTCTCAAATTGGTATCAGTGTTCTGTTACAGGTTTTTGAAACTTGAATACATATTTCGATATATTATTTTCTCAGTTTAACACTCATGCAATTGTACTGTGATATGATTGTGTGTGTCATCTGAAAGTATACTCTATTCACACAATATTAATGTTTGATTTAAAGTATTACTGAGTCTTTTTATTCAATATTTTTATTGATAATTGTGATTTAGTAATAATACACACAATATTAATGTTTGATTTAAAGTATTACTGAGTCTTTTTATTCAATATTTTTATTAATGATTATGGTTTAGTAATAATTCATTTCATATTTATTTCTGGTAGCATTTGTATGTTAACAATGTTTTCATGAATGAATATAAATTTTAATTCAAATATTTGATATTGAACATTAGTTATTAATTATCAGAAACACTCGAGAATAACTTTAAAATAGTTTTCTCTATTTTAATTTTTTATGTTTTGTACATTTTCAACAAAGTAGTTCTTATAATAGTAATTTTGATATTTTTGTTCGAATTATTATTATTCTTCTCTTTGTTATTATTAATGGTTAATTTATAATTAATCTAGCCTTCAAAATTTGCTCTCAGTTGAGATAGAGTAGTTAGTTAGTTTGAATTTATAATTCTAGTTTAGTTTACTTTTAATAACTGTTAAATAGGATTTGATTATATTAGTCTATTTTAAATAGTTCTTTAATCAAAAATAAATAAATAAAAAACAAAACCAAAACGGGAGACTTTCACTAAGAAAGCAAAAATTTAGGACAACAAGTAGACTTAGAAACTGATTTTAGATTTGCTTTAAATAGTAATTTAACTTAGGATACACTTTTACTGAATTTTTATATTCTCCTTAAGAGGATAAATTCAGTTGGTAGCAGGACCATAATCTGCGAGGTTTTGCTATTTCAAAAAACACCAAGAGCTATTCTAAGCAACTTATGTGGGGATAATCTCTGTAGTTGGCCCAGGTCATAAAATCCGGCCAACAAATGGTGCTAGAAGGACGATCGATCGGCAAGTAAGCCCTTTTGAGCTATTTCTTTTTAAATTTTCATTTAATTTAAAATGGCTCCTATTACTATTTTAGAACATGCTTTCAGCATGCCTGGGCCTGCTGGAGGTATTTCTGAAAGTGCAGTAAATCTCTTACAAAGGTTAAGTTTTGATGGAGAAGGTAAAATGACTTCCTTGAAACATCTCATTGAGTTTATATTTATTTTTAACCATGATCATATAGTTTGTGAGATCAGGATTTGTAGGCTTTTTACTGTCACTTTCAAAAGAAGAATCTGAGGCTGGTTCGAAATGTTACCAGCTAAATCCATTCATTCATGGAAACATTTCATGGAGTTGTTTATTGATGCACATGAGGATTATAATTATCGAAAGTTGAGGTATGACATCAAAAACATTCGCAAACAAGAAGGTGAATCTACTAGTACTTTCTTTTCAAGATTTATGTCAATTCATTTTAGATTCCATGAGAAAGATCAACTTTTGCAGAAGAAATAACAAATTTATTTCTATATCTTGATTCACATGATCAAGTAAATAATTTTAAGATTCAAATTGGCGATATGCATGTTGATGGTTGCATCACTTCATCGGTTAATATTGATTCAAGGTCTAATATTATTGATCCAAATTATGACACTAAAATTGTTGAATATCAATAAATCTTAGGATCTTCTAATAAACATCTCCAAGAAGAAAAGAATTTGAATTCGACACTTATATTAGAAAATCATTCTCTTGTTAAAACAATTGTAGTTGAAAAGGAATCGATGATTTCAGAACCTAAAATCAAAGCTTTGAATGATAGTTGCATAAATCATGATTTTGCATTTTCTTCTTCTCAAATTGAACAAAATTCTCTCATTCTTCACAAAATATATCAACAAATCAGAATATGCACCATGATTTTTCTCTTGAATCAGTTAATCAAGATTGTCCTATGAAAAAGGGAACATCTAATTTTCCACCTTTGAATCATGATTTCTATCCAAATCTATTTAGTGATTATAATTCATGTCCAGATACTAATATACAAACAAATTCTCCACTATGGTGAGTTCCTATGCAAAGTGATTTGTTGTATAAGAATGAGGAAAATATTTCTATTCAAGATATTGACGATGAAAATAATTTTATAAATATCGCTCATGAATCTCATGCATACGATAATATTAAAGAAGCTAAGTTAGAAGATAAAACCATTTCCCATAATGTTTTAGATTTTGGCGATACTAATCTTTTCAATTGTAAATTAATTGAGACGTCAAAATCTCATGAATTTCAAAGGGAAAGTTCTCACTCTAAGGTAATGTCAAATTTTGATTTTCAATTCTATGATGATGATGTTTCCTTACAAAAGATATCATCTACTTTAACTTCCCTTGAAACCATTGATCGGAATCTCGACATGCCGCTTTTTTATTACTATCCTAATGAATTTTCTATCACACACTCCATTGAATCTTCACAAGTTTTAGATGTCCTCCAATCTTCCTTTTATGATTCAATTTATTTTTGGTTGGAAGGATCATATCTTAAAAGGTTTCCACGTCCTATTTTTCTTCCTTTTGTAGATACAAGCTCTAATTTAATACTTTCTATTTTTCAGTATGAATCATTTCAATTCATATTATTAATATTTGATATGTTTTATTTTACAGGATTACAAATGCTTCGATGGCTTCATTGGCTATTTCACTTTACTTAAATTTTCATTAAAATTGATTTCTCTTGTACATAGTTAGGCTTAGGTTTATTTTGTTTTCTTCATTTTTACTTTTGCTTGTTTTGAATAAAAGCAGTTATGAAGATGATGCCAATTTCATGAGGTGACACTTATCGATACATTCAGGGATGTTTTATTTACCTTTGACTCTCTTGCTCATAATTATATTTATTTTAAATTTTCTTGTTAAGTCATTTATATTTTACTTTTTTGACTTAATTGGGAAAATGTTTTATACATTCTTATGATCATAAGTAGGAACTTTTAAGAAAATGAAGAATGTTGTCGCACATTAATACCAAAATATTTTGAGTTGTAACTACATATGTAATTAAGATTAAGTTTAAATTTGTTTATTTTTGGTTTGCTTTCTTTTTCTTATTAATAAGAGCGGCCTAACTTATTAAAACATCTTGTGTATTTTTAACAAATCCTTATGTCGCAAATTATAGAGAAACATATTTTTCATCTTGTAGAAACTAATTCTCTCTTTTCATTTGTGATATAGCTATTTCATGTTTCTCCACTAAAAGATGTTAATCTATTCAGGGATGAGCTTTTATTTTTGCGTTTACATATATCCATTTTCTATTCCTTGCTTTGATCGTTTTATTTTGTAAGTTAATAGAATTTTCTTTTGAGTGGTTTGCTTGTTTTCCAAAAAGGGGGTAAACTAATTTTAGCATATGGTGATCAAAACCATGTATTTCTTTCAAGTATTTGATCGAAATCATTTTCTGTTAAAGGGGCATCATTATAAAGACACTCTTCTTTTGTCAAGATTCTAACCATAGCGAGATTAGTCTTGGCGTTGAAAAATTTATTATGGATCATATTTATGGATTGATTGAGTTACTCGGCTATTACCTAGGATCTTTATCTTTCAAAATGATGCTATAATGTAGATGAGTGTATTTTCAAATGGATCATTTTTCGTATATTGAAGTAAGTCAGGAATCGTAAGTTATCTTTTAGACTTTTTACGCCATCCTTTGCTCTTCAGTGGGACATTTGGATCTGCTTCCCCATCCACTAAGTAATCTCTCTTGAGATTAACAATAACCTTAATATTATTCATTGTACATAACATTAATAAAATATAAGGGATTAACTGAAGAACGGGAGGTCTCATTGCGAGCCGACCCGTCATGATCATAAGCCCTGTTGAAGTGACATTACCGCATCTAGTTACCAAGCTCGGGTGATGGCTAGTCTTAGTCATTTGATTAGGAGAAAGGAGGTCTCATCACGAGCTGACCTTTTCATTTTTCGACAGTTCTTGTGAATGATGCTTCCAGCATCTGGTTACCAAGCCAAGCTAGTAATCTTCAGTTAATGTCTTTATTTATTATGTCCCAAAAAAAAACTATATCTAGTGGATGGGATAAAAGCATCTAAGTGAGGTTAACAGGTTTATCCTGTGGTATTGAGGTCATACCTATATACTACGAGTTCTTTGACTTGTTTTGGTTAAGAGAAACTGATTCCTTGGAAAATTTTCTTTCTGTATTTGTAGAATAATCATTTATCTTTATAAGATTTTGGATAATGGTCAGGATAGTTTGATTGATTTTGAATTTTTTGGCTCAATCTTTACATATATAAGACAATGGATGGATTAAGTTATGTGATTGGGAAATTGACATTTGAAGAGGCCTTTATCATTATTTCTCTTATATTATTTACAATTCATAATTATTTTGTAGAGATAACTGGTTCACCCAGGTATGTCGCCATTTGTTGGCACCCCAACAACTCCCCTTTATTTGTGCAAAATAAAGGAACCCCCATTAGAATTTTTGTAAATACTTAGTTTTGGTTTCCTTTTATTTTACCTTGCTTGATTTGATGTGTGATTCCATTCCTTCTTTTCGATTGATCTATCGTTTTTGTCCGTTGCTTGCTCTTTGGCTTGATTCTCATCACATGAAGGATTTGGCGATTTTGTCTCTCTTGGTTTATTGATTGCCTCTATTGATTTCAAATTATTCATCAAATTTTTGAAGTCTTAAGATTTTAATATAAATTTTGCCTCTTTCTACAATTTTATAATTTCAAGAAAATTTTAAATAATTTAATTAAGGCTTATTTATATTTGGTTTAATTTACATCTTAAAGATTTAAAATCAGGTTTCCTATCTTCGTCATTTTTACAAAGCTTGATCTTCATTGAAAAGTGTTCATTTATATTGGAAGATTAATAAATCTTAAATAATAGAGTTGGTCTCTATTTTTGATTCACAACATTTAAAATTAAAATATTAAGAAAATAAAAATTAAACAAAAAAGATCAAACTAATTAGAAGTGAATCATACAATTAAAAAAAATTGAAATACATTTACAATCGATATATATGTGCATTTTGCATTCTACATGCATGGTTCATCTCGTTTTTCATTTTTAAAGGCTATACCTTTTATTTTGAAATAGATGATTAATCCCTACTTTACTAAATGTTAATTCTATTGGGAAATACAAAAAAGAAAATGCAATAAAAATGGAAAAGCTTGATATAAAAAGTTATAAATTTGATTAGACTTCGTGCATGTCTCACCACTTAGCATGTAATACAATGATTTATTTTATTTTTGTTGGTTATTTATGGAAATTCATGATTTTAAAAGATAACTTTACTTTACTTTTTTCCTATAAATTTCCAATAATCACAATTTCTAATCTAATGATCAGTTTTGGTTGTAAATTTGTGAAAGCAATAGTAAATGAACATGGCAACCATTCAAAAGTTATTTGATGATTTTGAAAAGCTTTCTAATGCTTGGACTATCATATGTAGCGGAAATAATTAAAAGTATGGCTACTAAATGCTACATCAAACGTCCATGGAAAAGATAAAGTTTATCACCATTTTGTCTTCACTCATAGCTCTTTACGTATTCATTGAAGTAGAGCAGCTGCTATTTACCAACACTTTTATTTAATATTGGTAGTTAATAAAATCATACTCTCATGCTCATATGAAAAACTTTAGTTCATGTGTAGTTTTGTGTTGTCAACATATTGAATGGATTAAATTAATAACATGTAGGTGACATCAGATTACTAAGAATGAGCTGATCCATATAATTTGTTGGTCAATATCGGTTTAAAGACCACATATTTATAGCATAGAGGTTCTAATTCTACGAGAACATGCCTAAAATTACTGACACATGAAATATCCCATTCGATCTGCCATAAATTCACCCGGAGGAAAAGGATATTGCAGAATATTGTTCACCAATGCAACAACTCAAGATCATTAAGAAAAGAAAACGTATCAACCTACTTTGTTGCAAATGTAACGGTTTCACAACCAATGCATTAAGTAAACATGCTATCGAAATTTCTAGTTTAAACCATATCTATTTTTTGATGATCCATTTCAAGAAGTAAGAAATGTTGTGCCACTTAGAGGAGGTAAATCGCAGAGCCTAGTGCTAACCGGTGCAAAGATCGCTTAGAAGACAAGAATCACGCTTGGAATTCTTTCCACCGTATCTTTTTAGAACGGAAAGCAAGAGTTTTTTATTTATTTTTGAAATAAATGTCATTACAATAGCTTATCAAAATGGCCACGTTGCACATATACATTATGCCATCAAAATATTCGATTACACAGTCCTATGAATGGCTACAGATTTTGTTGTAAGTTTTATGCGAGCTCCTGAGGTAAAATAAAACAATTACTAGTTATGAAGAGGCCCGCGCGAATTAAAAAGGCTCGTCAATAATTTATTATGGATTCACCACATATTTTTAAGAGCTCTTAGTATTAGTGTGGTCATTCTGAGTTGTTATTTTTCTGCCTTGATCATGGTGAACACATTGGGTGTAATGCATAATGAAATTCATCTCGATATGATGAAAACACAAAATCGAAAGGGAAGAACTTTTATTTACTATCTTTTACTGTGTTCTTTCATTGTGATTGTTTTTACTTTTGATTGCATGAATTATTAATATGCAACTCTATATTGACGCAGGTTGGTAAAGGAAGAAAGAAGGAACCAGATTCTTGTCATTATTCAGGAGGCTATTTTTTGCAGCAAACTGCTGGAAAACGAAGGCCAGAATCAAAATTCCAAGATGTGGGTATTTTGCAGAACGGACTCATTTAGCTGATTGGTGAGAAATTTCCTCAAAAACGCCAAACACTGGGGAGATATGTCTGGTTCTCTAGACACGTTTTTTTAAGTTGCGGCCATCAAGGAGAGTTGGCTTAGTTTCAGTTTGTTTATTGTCTATTTAAACCATAGCAGCACGCTACAGTGGGAGGAAGGGAGTACTGGAGAGAATACTTATTGAAATTGAAATACATACTTTCTGGTTTGAGTTATTCTACTGGATATTTTACTTCGTGGATGATTGTTACCGGAACTTCTCAAATTGGTATCAGTGTTCTATTACAGGTTTTTGAAACTTGAATACATATTTTGATATATTATTTTCTCAGTTTAACACTCATGCAATTGTACTGTGATATGATTGTGTGTGTCATCTGAAAGTATACTCTATTCACACAATAATAATGTTTGATTTAAAGTATTACTGAGTCTTTTTATTCAATATTTTTATTGATAATTGTGATTTAGTAATAATACACACAATATAAATGTTTGATTTAAAGTATTACTAAGTCTTTTTATTCAATATTTTTATTGATGATTATGGTTTAGTAATAATTCATTTCATATTTATTTCTGATAGCATTTGTATGTAAACAATGTTTTCATGAATGAATATAAATTTTAATTCAAATATTTGATATTGAACATTAGTTATTAATTATCGGAAACACTCAAGAATAACTTTAAAATAGTTTTCTCTATTTTAATTTTTTTTGTTTTGTACATTTTCAACAAAGTAGTTCTTATAGTAGTAATTCTGATATTTTTGTCTGAATTATTATTATTCTTCTCTTTGTTATTATTAATGGTTTATTGATAATTAATCTAGCCTTCAAAAGTTGCTCTCAGTTGAGATAGAGTAATTAGTTAGTTTGAATTTATAATTCTAGTTTAGTTTACTTTTAATAACTTTTAAATAGGATTTGATTATATTACTCTGTTTTAAATAGCTCTTTAATCAGAAATAAATAAATAAATAACAAAACCAAAACGGGAGACTTTCACTAGGAAAGCAAAATTTTAGGACAACAAGTAGACTTAGAAACTAATTTTAGATTTTCTTTAAACAGTAATTTAACTTAGGATACATTTTTACTGAATTTTTATATTCTCCTTAAGAGGGTAAATTCAGTTGATAACATGACCATAACCTGCGAGGTTTTTCTATTTCCAAACACACCGGGAGTTGTTCTAAGCAACTTGTGTGGGCATAATCTCTGTAGCTGGCCCAAGTCATTAAATCCGACCAACACCTCCTCAATTCCTCTTGCTCTGATGTGCATCCACCTTGGGTTTGATCCTAGTTTGGGAAATTGGTTCTAGGAGTCCTCCCAAAACTTCTCACTCTCCCTGTCACTTATCTCCCAAAAGCAATGCTCCAACACAATCCTTCTTCAACTCAATGCTTTCATCTAGATAGGAGATCCAGGTTGCTCCTCATTAAGTCAAACCAGCTTATTTTTGGTTCTATCTCTACCATATTTGGCATGCCATAGCCTGTCCCATGGCTCAACCGAGTGATTGCATGACCGCCACCATAATTTGGCCCCCTCAATTTCAACCATGACCTCAGGGTCCCGAAGTCCTAAACCCCCTTCCTCCTTGGGCCAGCATATCCCTTTAGATCTCTCCAAGGAGAATTTATCCTTAACCTCCCTACCACCCCATAAGAATTTCCTCTACATAATCTTGATATCCCGAAGAACATATTTTGGTGCGAACAAAATCGAGAAGAGGTAGATTGGCGTGGCCTACAATACTGCTTTCACAAGGACCAATCTACTGGAAATATTTAATAGCCAAAGGACCCAAATGGATAGCCTATGTTTTAATTTGTCCAGAAGATCCTACCATGAGACCTTTTTCTACTTTCCCACCCCTAGGGGAATCCCCATGTATTTGGAAGGAATCACACCCCTGGAGAATCCAAGAACCCAGAAAATATTCCTTTATACTATGGGAGTTATGTTAAGAAAAAAAATTTGAGATTTATTTACATTAAATGCCAAACCCAAGGCCTTAGCAAAGAGGTTTAGGCTCTCTTGAATGCCCGAGATTCTTGGACTGAAGGGTGCCCCATAAGAATTGTGTCATCCACAAAATTTTGGTGCATATGGGAATCCATTCCCTCATGGACTCTAAGACCACATAACTCCCCACTTTCCCCTTGAGCCTAGATAAGCCTGCTCATCCCTTCTGCCATTAGAATAAAGAGGAATGGGGATAGTGGGTCTCCCTGCCTAATACCTCGAGAAGGATGAATCACTTTAGTCAGAACTAAGAAAATGTATGTTTTCCCACAAATTATGTTATAATTATCATTATTATGACAAGAATGTACATCAATCCACTAGACAATATTAAAACATGTTCTAAGATTTTGAAATTGTTAATGAAAAATTCCCACAAGTTGATAATCTCATATTATCAAATTATGAACTCTCAATACAATATGTCTAACAATAAATGTTGTCGATGAGCTCTAATCACCAATATTATATACTTTTACTAAAATATGGTTAACCACCATTATCTATGATCACAAAAATATGAGGTTCGACTTATTTAACCCAATTCAATTGAAAGCATGGTTAAATTGTCACATGACTTCACTTAGTATTTGTTTTTATTTTGTAATAAGAATATATTTTAGATTAAGACTATTTTATAATACAATTATATACAACACAACATTGTTTAACTTTTGAAAGTGATAAAATCACTTTAACCAACTAATTAATCCACTACAACAAAAACTGGATTTAGAATCTCTTTTTGCATCCTTTTTTGCGTCTAGACCATCTTTTAGTGTATTTTTCTTCATTTTTTGGACAAAATGTCGCAATTTCACGGGTTGGTGCTATTTTAGGCGTTTTTTGCATCCTTTTTCTAAATCTGGTGGAAATTGTGGCGTAATTTGCATTGGGTTTTGCACCTGGTTATGCGCCAAGTTTTGCATCAGGTTTTGCGACAGGTTTTGAGCCTAGTTTTGCACTGAATTTTGCACCTAGTTTGTACATCTACTCTTGTTGCGCCCTCTTTTACGTCCATGTTTGCCTCAAATTTTATGCCCTTGTTTTCATCCACTTTTGCATCCTTTTTTACATCCACTTCTGCTTCTTTTTTTGCATCCCTTCATGCACCAAGTTTTGCATCAAAGTTTACATCCTGTTTTGAGTCTAGTTTTGCATCTCATTTTCTTTCAAACATTTTTGCATCCACTTTTGCATCCATTTTTTCGTCCACTTTTGCACCCACATTTTCATCCCTTTTTGCATCCCTTTTTGCATCCATGTTTACATATTTTTTTGCATCTACTTTTGCATCCACTTTTGTCGCGTCCCAATTCCCACCCATTTTTGTGCCTACTTTTACACCCACTTTTGCTTCAACTTTTGCATCCACGTTTGCATCTTTTCTTGCATCCAATTTTACATCAGTTATTGCATCCCTTTATGCATCCATTTTTGCATCCACTTTTGCATCAGGTTTTGAGTTGGGTGTTACGACTACTTTTGCATCTACTTTTGCATCTACTTTTGTTGCATCCACTTTCACATCCAATTTTACATCCATGGTTGTATCCACTTTTGTGCCACTTTTTTCACTATGTTTTGCTTCCAAGATTGCATTATTTTTTGCATCCACTTTTGCATCCATTTTTGGTGCACCCCATTATGCACCCATTTTTGCACCTACTTTTCATGCATTCTTTTTTGCATCCATGTTTTAATCCACTTTTGCATCCATCTTTACACCCAGATGTTGAAGATAACAATGAGCATAATGATTATGATATTGAGGATGGCTATGATGATGATGATAATGTTGTTGATAATGAGGAGAATGATGACAATGATGATGATGAGGATAATGACAATGACAACATTGACAATGATTATGATGGCAATGAAATGAATGATGATGATGGCGATGATGACAATGACAATGATGATGAATACAATGAGAATGATGATGTTGATCATCTTAAAAAATAAGTTGTTATTTGTCATGCATAAATTGTATGTGTCCTCCATGACCCTTTTCCACTAATCACATATTTTGGGTAGATGTTATTTCTTATGCCAAAGGTAATGATGAATAACTGATGAAAATGTCAATAATCACGATGATGATGATGTCAAGGACAATGGTGATGATGATGACATGATTCATGATTATGCCAATGAATATGACTATTGTGATAATCATGGTGACAATGACAAAGATGACGATGATCATCATCATCATCATCATTTCCATCATCGTCATCATCAAAAACATCATCACTATCATTGTCATCTAGTTCATCATCGTCATCATTTAAAGCATATGGGATATGTTTACCATTTAAAGCATGCATAACAAGTGGGATACAGTTACAATTTTAAGCATGCATAACTTATAACTATGATTGAGCACATTTTAATCTTGAAGATTGGAGTGAAACTGGGTTTATTTACCTCTACCAACACTTTCGTGTAAGGATCATCATCATCATTTCTCATGTTATTCTCATTTTCATCATAATTGTCATTGTCATCATTACTATCATCATCGTCATCACCATATAATCACATCGTTGTCAACTTCATCGTCATTGCCATCGTTTTCATCATCATTCATCTCATCATCATCATCATCATTTTCATTGTCATCATCAACAACAACATTGTCATCATCATTATCATATAATCACATAATTGTGAATGTCATTATCATCAAATCAATTAAATTTATTGTGTCCACTTTAGCATCCCAAATCAATTACATTTATATTCTCCTTATGCTAGGATGTATAGGTGCAAAACTAGGTGGTTTATATAATATAGTAAAAATAATAAAAACATTTAGATCTCTTCAACATTAACCCTAAACAATTACATTTAACATAGCTAAAACTTATAAAGAATATTGTTTTTAATGTAAATAAAAAAAAATTACTTCAACGTAAAGCATTACCACTTGATCTTTATTAATTAATCATATTACACCCTCAGGATTAAAGCAATCTTACATAGTGGTGGTGCACATGTTTATAAATATTACAAGTAACCATCTCTATGTTTGACTATGAAAAAGCGTAATTCAATATAAGTTAAAACTTAATATATGTTATAGATTTTAGTTTAGCTATATATAAAACATGAAAAATATAAGATTTATGTAATAAACTTAAATGTAAGTAAAAAAATGACGTTAAAGTGGGAAATATATTGCTGACAAGTCCCTAGAAGAGGGACCCCTTTTAATCTAATGTGGCAAACACAACCTCCAAAAGTTTGCACTTCCAAGACACGCCTAGAAAGTTGGTTTAAATCAAGGGTGTAAGGCTTGACCTACTTGGATATCCACAAATAATGCAACAAAGGTGGGCACCACCTCCACATGCAATGTAAATAATGTGCACTTCTTAATGAAGAACATACTTTGAAATATAAACTTTATAAACTTTGGCATTAACGCCAAACAATTCCTTTTACGGATACAGTTTCAAAACCATCAATACCAGTAGCAACCAAAAATATTAATATTCAGAATCCGTCATCATTGCTGTTCAAGGAAAACCCTTTGAAAACTCCATGACACCAAAAATTCCATGGATATGGGAGAAGGCAATTCACATTTTGAATCTTCTCAACCAATGATGCTTTGTAGAAGACTCCATTACTTATTACAGGATTTTAGATATTTTCATCGAGGCAAGAGCATTGGCAGAAGGAAAACGCACCCATGGTCACATGATAAAAATTGGGTTCTAACCTGATGTTTGTTTGGCTACTAAGCTTGTTAGCATGTATGCCAAGTTTGGTTGTATTGAGGCTGCACACCAAATGTTTGACAAAATGCATGTGCACAATTTGGTTTCATGGACTTCTATGATAGAAGGATATGCATAACATTGTTATGGCGGAAAATATTGGGTACTCTTTTGCTTGATGATGGAAGAGGGAACAAGGATGAATGAGTTTACCATTGTCAACATTCTACAGGCATGTGCAAGCTTGAAATAGGGGAAACAGGTGCATTCCTACTGCTTTAAAACTATATTTGATATAATTTATCTATTTGTTGTGGGATTATTTCTATGTATGCAAAATGCGGATATTTACAGAGTTCCCAACAGATGTTACAGAATCCATGAACCAAATGTCGCTATCAGAGAATGCAATGATACCCAGTTATGTGAGGAATTGGTTTTTGTAACTAGCATTTAATATCTTTAGACAAATGCAACCAATGATTTACAAAATGCCCAACAGATGTTACAGAATGTATGAACCAAATTTCCCTATCAGGGAATGCAATGATACACAGTTATGTGAAGCAGAGGTTTGCATAATAGGCGTTTAAAATATTTAGACAAATGCAACCAATGGGATTGAAACCAAACCAAGCCTCCTTTTTAGTGTTCTAGATGCTTGCACTAGGATGACCTCATTGGAATATGGCAAGCAAATCCATGCCCACATTTTGAGAAGACGATTTGAATCTAAAATTGTTGTGGGAAATTCCATTGTTGACAAGTATACTAAATGTGGGAATATGGAGTATGTACACCAGTTGTTTGATAAAATGCACGAATGAGATATAGTTTCTTGGAGCAATATGACTGTAGACTATGGTAGGTTTGGGAGAGGCAAGGATTTGATAGAGGTATTTCAAAAAATGCAGCAGGCTGGTATGAAGCAAAATAATATAAATTTTGTTGGGGTTCTTGTTGCTTGCAGCCATGCAAGCCTAGTTGATGAAGGTTTGCATTACTTTGATTTTATGAGACACCATCATTACATTACCCCACAGGCTGAGCATTATTCTTGCATGATGAATCTACTTGGTCATGTTGGGATCCTTGATAAGGCACTTGATGTGATAATAAATATGCCATTTGAACCAGATGTTGCTTTGCTCGATGCTTGTAGAGTGTATTCCAACATTGAAAAAGGAAAAATTGCAGCTGAACTGGTTTTTAAGCTCGACCCTCAATGTGTTGGAAATAACGTCGTGCTGTCAAACATCTATGTTATTGCAAGTAGGTGGGAAGATGTAGACAAGGTAAGAACAATGATGAAAGATAAAATTGTGAAAAGAAGCCATGGTATAGCTCGATTGAGGTCAATACCAGAGTGCATCCATTTCTTGTAGGAGATCGAACACACCCACAAACAGAGTTGATCTATGCAATGTTGGGTAGCTTGGTTCTGCAGATGCAAGAAACAGGTTATGAACACTATGAAATTCATTTAATTCTCATTTGTATTGCAGAAGGATAGGGATCATTATGAGGTTATTCCCCGAAATAGTAAACTCGTATACCAGTAAAGTGGATAGCTGATTGATACCACCAAAGCGAGGGTAGACTCACGCTAGATATTTGTAATGAGCATGTCAAAAAGATATATGTTGGAAAGGTATTTCAACATCAACTAAATTAATCAACAATTCCATGACGGTGTTTTAATTTTCAGCATAAGGTCTTCTTTATATTTTTAATGGAACTGACAAATGTAGTCTTAGCTTTTGAATCATACCTAGCAGGATCTGTGTTTTCAATCATGTTATTTTCTAACATGCTCAGTTTTCTTGTTGTGGGTGCAAAAAAAGAGGGTGTGTTCCAACATTCTAGCTTCTGCGTTGGAGGGGCTACATCTGCAGCTAAAAAACTTACTATATATAATATAAGATGAAGATATGAAGGTAATCTATCAGGTTCTTTAAAGAGATTTAGTATTTTTTTGGAAAGATAAATATCAGGGTTTAGTTTAATGCATTAATAGAACTTATTTGTGAATTTATTCATTTATCTTTTTGATGCACTCAATTAGGGCATGTCACAACTCTAAATGATTATCCATCTATATAGAATTTCTAATGGGACTTTAGTTGCACAAACACTATGATCAAGGTTTGGAATTTGTGTATGGAGGTTTCCACAATAGTCACATTGTAGAAAATTTATGGGGTTAAACTCTGTTGAATTTTAAAACTTCTTGATGTTTCTAATGGACACTCCATGGTCTGCTAATCATTAGGGAATTCAAATTAATCTTTGATATTTTAAGCATTTCATCTTTCCTCCTATTAAATAATAATTTTAATCATATTTTAGTATTTTTTTCAAAACAGTTAACCTACTTTTCCCCTATTTATTTCCTCTATAGGATCACTCAAGAGTTGGTTCTATCTATCAAAGATTTATTTGAATCTCTGATGATGGGTGGAGTGTCCCATATTGTCCTATTTTTAGGTGGTTGTTGATCACATATTGTTTGATTTTGAGGTATTTGTTGACCATATGCACTAGCTAGTGAAGAAAAGCGCACTAGTTGGAGTTATTCTTGGCTTTCTAAAATCATATTTATCTAGTAAAAGGAGCACTCTACACAGAATATTTTTTGGTATCGTGTTTGTCCAAGAAAACTCCTCTTTATCCAATCATAGAGGGTGCACTAGTTTCAGAGCATCTTTTCCACTTAAACTCATATTTATCCATTCAAAAAGACTGAGTTGTTGATAGTCGTGTTTTTGGCATGCTTTATCCTTATTTCAGAAGAAAAAGGAGGGTGCACTTGTTGATGGAATGAACTGAGTTTCTTTTTATGCATGTTTTATATCTATATTTTCTCGGGTAGGATGCACCACTTAGGTTATGATTAGGCCAATTTTATCCTCTTTTATTCATCTTTAATCAACACTTGATAGTTGGGAGGAGGGAATATTTTTAGGTTTCCCACATTATGTTCATGTTTTTAGGGAATATTTTCTAGGTTTCCCTGTAGAAATAAGTAGTTGATGGATGCATTTTGTGGCTTTCTAATTATGCTTGGATCTATTTTTAATCAGCTTAAGGGAGGTGCCATTATGAGTGGTATTATCAGTATGTTTTATCTCCTGAACTAATAGTGAAAGGCACAAATATGGCTTGATAAAAGAAGAAACAGGTTCACTATCTATCAAAGTTTTATCTGAATCCCCTAATGATGGGTGTTGTGTGACGTAATGTCCCCAATTTTGGGTTCTATTGATCTGCAAGTGGAGATGACAGTTGGGGTAATTTGATGTTACTAGTGAGATCATAGCGTTAAGAGGAGTTTAGAGGATTACTCTTGCCTTGTCAATTTTTTATTTCGACGTAATTTGACCATTCCCTTAATTTGGGAGTAATATTTAACATAATTTAATTAAATTCTTGAAGGTTGTTATTTTATTTAAATTATCTAAGTAGGCTCCTTAGTGTAATAACTGGTTGGAATTGGGATGGAAAGATTTAAATGTTGGGATGATGAAAAGTGAATTCCATTTCTCGAAAATGCTTTAAAGCAAATAGATCACTTTTTGGAGTAAAAAGGTTAATAAATTATTAAAGTGAATTTTGAGAAAAGAATTATAAAGTCACTTTTTGATTAATTATTGAGAGGGAAACGTGAAAAGGGGATAAAAGAGAAATTGGAGTTCATTCTCTCATGATTCATGACTTGTTTTCAAAAAATGAATTTTGGAGAGTTCTCGTAGCTTTTGGCTCTTTGGATGGAAACCCTATGTGAGAAATTGGTTTCTGTATTGAAAATATTCACCCTAACTGATTGTGAGAGGGATAGGGTGATTGTGAGAGGGAATATCGATGAGATATTTCATTGTACTTCATTGCAGTGGAAGTGAAACATGCATACTTGCAGACTTACCGAATATTCTCAAAGTTATTGGTGATTTTGTGGAGGGTGCACTTGCACATGGGCATTTTCAGCTTCATATATCTCGTGACCACCTACAACTCTGATGAAAAAGGGTCGATTTACTTTACCTTTGCTGATTATACTTTCATAAAGGAAGGTGCTACATTTGGTAGGAAATGTGGGTCTGTTGTTGTGAAAGAGGCTACTTTCCTTGGGAGGGCGATTTGGAGAAAGAAAAATGGAAAACCATCTTCTAGAGAGAAGGCAGCTGCCTAGAAGGATGTGGACATTTTAAGCTTCATATATCTTGTGACCACCTACATCCATAATGAAAAAGGGTCGATTTACTTTACCTTTGCTGAGTATACTGTCATAAATGAAGGCGTTACACTTGGTAGGAAATGTGGGGATATTGTGAAAGAGGCCGCTTGGGAGGGCGATTTGGAGAAAGAAAAGGGGAAAACCATCTTCTAGAGAGAAGGTAGTTGTTGTTCATCACTATGTTATGCTTGTGGGAGGACCGTTTTCACTGCCCACATCACCACACAGTTCAGTTGTGACTTTGGAGAGCTGTTCACTAGCAAAAAAAGTCTGTAAGCTAAATACAACCTACAGGTCAGGGAAACAGTGATATTCAGATTTGATTTAATGTGAATAGATTGTTATTACTTGCTAATGTATTTTCATGTTATCCAAATAAGAAATACTTGACATATTTTCCCTTGATGTTAATGCAAAATATCTTATATTCATGTTCAAATTTTTCTGTGGATAACCATTATATTGAAATTTGAGAGCTGAAACTTGCAAACAAATACCCAACTCTATCTTCAAACATATCAGCAGTAAAATAAGCATAAAATCAGCCTAGATTTGGATAGGGACATTTTAGTGGTGGGAAATGTTGCCAAACTATTTGACGAAAGTTATGAACCAAAAAAGGCCTCAACATAACAGCAGTAAACTCCATTACATGTCAGCAGTCTAGTGAAGGGATACTACATTAGTCCACATGTCAGTTTCTGTTTGGATGCTGCTAAGGTAGCATTGTGTGGGTATTGTCACTATCGCCTTGATCTCCAACAGGTTATCTCACTTTTGATGTAATTCAAAATTTTGAGACTCAATGATTGAATTTACTTTCAAGTTAGCAACAAATGCATCTGTCAGCCATTTCTTGATATCTTAATCGATTAGTTCCTTCTTGCTGTTATATTTCTTTGCAAAATCTTTATCTATTCTTGAAATCATAGAATGAAGAGTATTTTTGTTTAATAACTGAGCCTCCTTCCTCAATATAGATTCCTGATGTGATATGCTCTCATACATTTCAGTCATTAGATTGATTCTCTTCCCAATAGGGTCACAATCAGTTACTAGTTCTATCAGCAATTTTATTTTGTAATTCCAAGCTTTCTGCATTCTGATCTAGTGCATATCAATGGGTAATCAATATCATTGGGCATGTCTTATTGGTTCTCCAATTCCAATAATGGCTTCTGAACATAATTTAACATAATTTGCTTCAAAGCTAGTATGACCCTGTAGTTTCAAGACCAATTATCTCTGCCATTGCAATACTTATGCCCAAGTTCTAAGACCTTTAAGTTAACTGCCAAGCATATTTAAGAAACTTATCTTTTTTATTTAGGTTGTCCACAATTACTCTTCCACATGCTCCTAGAGGTTGTTCTACCCAGTTAGGTTTTATTTTTATTTTTATTTTTTTTCAATCGGTTGCGGAGCAGGTTCTGTAGGGATGTTGGGTGAGGTGGGACATGTATACAAAAGGTCTAACAATAATACTTTTGAATTCTTTGAACTTAGAATCCTGGATTTCAAATTATTTTTTAAAGTTTTCAGCTATTGGAATCCATGTTTCCTCTTGTTTTGAGAAGATGTGTGGTTGCCTCATTTAACTTGACTACATATGTGGCATGATATCTCCATTTTCTTCCTGTCCTTCCCTTGGGATCAGGTTAATCTCAGTACTAATGGTGTTTCTTTATCATATTATTTAGAATCATGGAGATTCAGCAAATAATCACCAAATGCTAGTTGTGGGGTTAGCCAAGGATATAGCAAGTTATTTCATTAAATAACGCTACTGGATATAGTGCTATAGCAAGGATATAGCTGGATATAGTCGTATCCAGCAAGGATATAGCACTACCATAGCAGTAGCCAAGGATATAGTAAGTGAATTCATTAAATATACATTCAAGCAATAAATCCATTCATACAGTTTCATTTCCACTGTGCCGATTGCAATGGATATCAACAATCTTTTTCGATTTGCTAATATGTGACAATATTTTCTTCTTAATCTACAAAATCTAGTTGCTGCACGAGGGTTCTCTGAAACCCTGCACGAGAAATCAAAACCTATATCAAATATTAGTGTTTAAACCCTAGCGATGGATGCAAGTTTATGTTTTTTTGTGTTTAAACCCAAGCGATGGATGCAATTTTTTGTTTTTTAAGGTGGAAATTCCCTTCTGTCTAGCTCCAAGAGGATTACAATTGGCCCAAATTTTTCAATCCCACAAGCGGCTTGTTTTTACCAATAGGATGGACCTTAAAAATCTAAATCAGCAATTACAACTATTTTTCATTTGGCTAAGTTCATACTCTTATGTCATAATCACCCAAGACTTGCACCTGGAATTTAACATGATGAGTAGACTGATATTCCAATGCTGAAATACAACAAAGTAGAAATGTCAAAAGCATCTGTTAACAGATAATAATAAAAAAATTTAAAAAAAATTTGCAAGTGTTAGATGAGATACACAACTAAATTGAGAAATCATCAAATATCAATCGATGGCTCATCTCATACTTCAAAATTATGGATCATTTTGAAAAGATCTGAAAATGTATCTATCAATTGACATCTCACAATCATTTCACTTCAATTTCACTTGAAAAATCAATGCATCCTACATAACTAGTAGTAATCTTGGCAATGCTGAGAGACACCTTCAAAATACCTCTCTCTGCACTAGTTCTCTGGGAAGATGAGACCATCCACAGAAGCCAATCAAAATGATCATGACTTCCTTTACAATGATGGCATATAAGGATATGGCCTTAATATTCTAGATTAGTAATCATGTATCTCTGGTAGTAAGCATTCTACAAGGGAAGGGTAGCTGCACAGAAAATTGATTATAAAAATTTAGATAGATCCTTAAAAGTGCCTGGCTCTCACTGTAACTGTTCATATTCTGCACTCAAAGAATAATCTTGAAAATACCTAGGTAGTGATAAAGTTGTAAACCTATCTAAACAGCAACAATCTTCAAATCCTAGAATCTACAAACACATACTGTAGAAAAATAATAACAGCAAGTACAAAGATCTCTGCAAATCCAATCAGAAACATATTACCTCCACCTTTTTCGTTGTCCAACTCTAGGCCTGCTTTTACACAAAGAATTACCTGCAAGGAAATATTCACTTCAATCCCAACAAGTAAGTATATATAAGCACTTTTCTTTGTTTCTACTCCGCAAAAAAATTAGTAGGTGTCTTAATAATGCAACAGAGGATATAAACTTATTTTGCCATAGCTTCCTGCAATGAAGGATATGTATCAGTTAATGGTGATACCAATTATTATGCCGTAGTTGATTATGATGGACAGTAATTTTAAATATTTTGTCCTTCGTATACACTCTCCATTATTTTATGTAGACCATGCACTTATTTCATTCATATATATATACAGACATGCTTGTGTTGTTTGTTGTACTTGTGAGCTTTTGATGTAACTATAGTATACACTTGAATGTGTTTCATATATACACACACACACGCTTGTGTTGTTTACTGTACTTGTGAGCTTTGGATGTAACTATAGTATATACTTGAATTTGTTTCTTGATTGGTATTTTGAAATCCTCTTCTTGCAGTGGATATTCCCATTTTGTTGTCATGTGAGTGGTCTTTAATATGTGTGGATTCGATTTTTTCTCTTCTATGTGGAAAAGTAGCTAATCTTTCATTCACCTAGAAATAATGCCTTAGTAATTAAATGACATTATAAATGTGTAGAGTGATGCTTAATTGTCTTGCAAATATGCACTGAGATTGTTTAGAAGATGTGTTAAATGCCATTTCACCTAGGGATTTGCAGCTCAAGGAAAGACCAGTTTTAATTTTTGGTGAATAGAGTAAAGTATGGATACTCTAAAGCACTTGAGGCTTAAAGTAAGGAATACTGTTGTCAGGAAAATACAAAGACTGCCCAAGGTACACCTCTGATGGTGGGCATTTTCTTGTTTGAGCTAGGAGTGTGGCTCAACTGTTAGATATGTATTCACGCTGTAGTTTCACAACATATTTGTGTGGTTTAAATAGTAAAAATTTCTCTCGTCACTTTAACCAAAAATCATGAAATTGAATTCTCACTAGGAACAAGCCAATGCATACCCCAGAATATCCAAAGAAAAAACAAATTATGGTTACTTGCGAATCTGAGATACCAAGTTTCTTGTCCCAAAATTAGAAGCAATCTTTACAAAATCTTAGTAAAGAGATTATAAGATTTGTTTTGATAAGACGTGTTTTTGATAAAATTCAGTCTACCCCCAATGCTATTTTTGGATAGCAGACACCTAATCGTTGATGTAGATGTCTAGGAGAGATCATTGCTTCAATAGAGATGGGTTTTCCCTAGAGAAGTGGAAGGGTTTGATGAAAGTAAAAGTAAAATTCCAAACAGAGGGGTAGTGTTCTATTTCTTTTAGTTGGATGATTGGGTATGCGATAAATGTTCATGATCACCTGGAACTCAAACAGACATGGAATCATATTTTATTTTATTTTCTTCATGGGAAAGTCTTGCAGCACTAACAAAAATGTAGACATGATCTGTAAATATGGGACTTATAGCCCTCAGGTCTCACCAACACGGCTTTTCTACAGAATTGAAATTTGGTCTCTACTCTTAGAATAATGCAAGGCTCTCTGTTTTCAAAGTTGATTCCAAGGATTCTATTCTAGATTGGTTCATTGCTTTAGGTCAGGTTTCAAGCTGTTGAAAGTCAAAACCAATGCTAATCACCAATTCCAATGCACTCTCTACAATGGGACATTCAATTTGTCAAAGCTGAGGTCAAAGTCTCCTTGTGCATAAGTGGGTAGTATGTATGGAAGGGTTTGGTTATGTTTACAATGCTATGTTTCCAGGTCAATTACATCACATACTATGTATTGTAATGCATAATCATAGGATTTGGTTGTGGCTCAACTATTACTCCAAGTCCATCAAGGACCTTGCATCTAGCTAAGAAATGGGTTTTCTCCATCATTTGAACTGGATTATTGTTGTAGTCATATTGGACTCACTAATAATTTCACAATTTCCTTTGAATTGAATTCCATTTGTTAGCACATGAAGAATGCATGATAATTCCTTTGAATTGAATTCCATTTTATTAGCACATGAAGAATGCATGACTCACTGAGATTGTACCATAAAGGTGTCCCTAGACACCCCCCCGACAGCAAACAGTTTGGCAGCATTCCCACATTGGGTCACCTTAGTTCAGAGTACTCTGCAATGTGTCTTCCTTGGATCCCATCAATATCAAAAGTGTCCACCTCCTCCAAGTACTTCCCATCTTCAGCAATATTCTTAGTATTACAACTATGATCCCATTCCCTTGAGTCAGTTTCATTTGCTTCCTGGTCTTCCCTACCATCATACTCTGAACAAAGGAAGTTTGATTCTCCCACTCCCCCCCTGCCCCTATTCAGTTCTTTCCCTTCCCTCCCCTCCCCCCCCCAATTCAGTGAGTCAATCTGCAAATTGCTTCACACCTTTTGATTTTCTCCCTCGCGCTCCTGGTCAAGGAAACATCATTGCCTTGACTAGGGGCAGGTCTCCCTCTTTCAACACCAACACACATATTCCAGAGGATAGACCTAGAGGTCCCTGTACCTTGGTTTCATTTACATCATTGATGGGTTCCTTGGACCACTTGAGAGGAGTCCTTAGTGCCTCTTGGGATGGTTGTTTCTCACGTGCTCGACTTCAACTCCATCATCGCACTGTTGATATTCGTACAGGGTTTGTTCCACACAGTACTTGGTCGAAGACCCCAGATGTCACCCGACTCTAGCACATTGGTGAAGTCCACTTGAGGGACCTAAATAGGTTATGTCCCTTGTGATTTTCAGGTTGCGTTGGAGACAGTGTTCAGAATCCCCAGCAATGCTTTGATATACCTTTATGATTGATGCAGCATACTTGTACCGCAGAGACTCTGACTCTCAACCAGCGAGTCCACGCATCTATGTACCAGATCCAGCAGACCGTCAGTCATGAAGATATAGCATTCTATGAGAATGCCATGGGTCCAATGTACCAGATCAGTATTGTATTTAGCCTCACATGGAGGCAACCAGCATTGTAACATCAATTATATATGATCAGCTCTTGTATTTTAGAGCTTAGATGAAATGATTCTTTTGGCATTGTCATGAGCATGGGGATACCTGCCTCATCCATATACATGTCACACATTTATTGTATCTCACCCATTGATGGGAACCATATTAATACAAAACCAAAAGCCACCATGCCCCATCCCTGAAAGCACCACCTCTACACAGCAACTCCTATGATGTCTGTCGGCCATACGTTGAGCTCCTGTCCTCACACATCAGGGGGCAATCTGTATACCCAAAAATCCCCCACATAGCTCTTAATGTCCTACACCACCCAAGGACACCATCTCACAACCTTCATATCACTCCATAAGACCCTCCATTGGACCCCCACAACTCCAAAATAGCCTAAGGATGAAAAAAAAAAGCTAAAAAACCCAAAAAGGAGCCCAAAATAGTCCCCAAGGAGCTAAAGCCCTCAAAAAAGGGCTAAAACCCTAAAAGGGGCTAAAGTTAGGGCAGAAGGGGCTAAATCCCTGACCAACGGCTTAAAACCCTAAAACCCCTTGGAAAAGCTATAAAAGGAGGGTGGAGGGTCACTCTCAAAACACTTCTCCCTTGCATATTGTTATGTTGCCCGTGGATTCCTTGAGACACATTTGCCTCTCAAGCCACCCACACTCCCTCCCTCTCCATTTCCCCTTGAGCCATTGCTCCCCAACCAAGAGAGGTGCTCCCATGAGCTAGGGCATGGTGGCCCATTTCCACCCAAGAGAAGGTATACCCAATGGTTTATTTCTGTTTTTCTTAATGTTATTTTCTTTCTAACTCTCATTTTTATTTGCAAGTTTTGTTATTGACATTGTTTTTGCAGGTTCTCCATTAGAGCTTAGGTTTGTTTGCAGGTTTTAAGGAGGCGAAACCCTAACACATTTTCTACAGAGGGGTTCACCAAAGCTTCATTTTCTTCTTTCTGCCATTAGATTTAGTTTATTGTTCTTGCCATTTACTTCATCTTGTTTAGATTAGCTTAGCTTAGTTTACTATTATGCTTCTGTTATTTCCATTTCGTTTTTCTGCATTTACCATTAGCAGGAACCTACCCTTGTGCCCTATAGGCATAAGGGAGCCATTTATGCCCCTGTAGCAGGGAGAAATCCTTGCTACACCTCCAGCATAAGAATTCTTCTCCTACTATCCCCATCTGAGGAATGACCAATAATAGGTCCTAAAAATATTCCACATGTTTCTTCCATAGGTCTTCTACTTTTTCCCATTGTCGATGGACAAAATTTTCATCAAACCGGTTGTACATTGGATAAACAACCACAACCAAATGAGGAGGCTTCTCATGTAACGGATTTGCAATAATAGCACCTACATAATGTCCAATCACACAATTCTTGAAGGCATCTGTAATAATATCATATCCTGCAGCGCTGTCACCAACTATCACCAAGAAATGTCACTGTAACTTATGTTCTTCTTTCTTACCAAAAAAATCCACCAACGTATCACTTTTTTCTACCCATCTAACATATTTTTTCACAACAGTTTCATCTTCATAAAGGAATACGGGAATTGATCCCTCTATACCATGTTTGGCTTTATAGGAAGCATTAACTTTTTCGATTGTCTCAAAAATGTACTCTTAATCCCATGGGATATATGTCAATGATTTTCTAACTTTCTGTAAATTCGTAGATATCGAAGGGACATCCAGATTCAAGATAATAAATCTATGTAATCTAGGACCTCCCCATAACTTAATCATCTCATAAATGGATTGAGTGGATGCACTATACCTTCTACCCGACTTTTTTTTTTGTATATGGCGGAATCAACAAGTGGCCGGTTACGTACTCGCGTGACATGGCGTCGATTCCGACCGCTACCACTATAACCTCTAGGAGAGTAGGCTGACCCCCACAACACACCCTCAATGCTGCAATGAGGTTTTGAAACCGTGACGTGCTTAAAAACCCATACACCTTAACAAGTGCATGATTTCCAACTGGTCTACCCCTACCTTCTACCCGACTTTGAACAAACTAGGTTGTGAAATATATCTTGAACAAATTCCCAAACTACATCTTTACCTTGTAATTTTCCTTTCTTATGAGCCTCACACATATCCTTGCAAAACCTAAACACATCCTACCTTCTTGTAGATTCGAACAAATTTTCCCTTAGAGACCTTTTTCTAATAGAAAGTGTAGCAACCTTTGTCCTCTCCCACAAAAGAGATCGCATTGTTAACCTATGTGTAGCATTTGCGTCTCTTGCAACAATTTTGATTTCAGTTTGAGTCAAATGGTCCAGCCTTCTCCCTTTCCCTATATCTCTCCCATGTCTTTTCATGTTGCTCCTTAATTCGCGATATAAACACATTCAAAAATCATTAGTACAATTAGGTATCATCTTACAAAAATTGCATTTCAATGAATAAAAAGGTATTCCTATTTCAGAAACCCTCTTGCAATGAAATGTTTGTATGTACCATTAATACGACACTTAGTACCATGATAATATAGTGTTCTCCTCGTATGTTTCTCTATGGCCCACATTTTTCCACCACGTTGGTCATCCATTAGAACCTTTGTGTCCAATCTCTCCCCTCTTCTCTCAATATATGGATCCCAATACCCCAAACATAATAATATCGGGGGAGGTATTTATCCTAGAACAAGATGAAAAAACACACTGGTTAATTATCTACTAACTGCTACTAACAAGTAATAACAAATAAATTAATGTGCATATTCAAATTCAAATTAAATTAAAACTTGGGTAATTAACACACCTGAAGTAGAAGCATGTGAACTTGTAGAATCCCCATGTAATGGTGATCATAGTGATGGGATCAAGAACTTAGTCAAAATTTGTTGGGACTTTTTATTGGTAGGATTCTTCGGTCTCCCAACTGTTCCAGTCCTCAACACAATTGTATCATGTGAAGCCTCGACTGTAGTAGTAGTAGTGTGCTTCTTTGATTTCATGTGTTCATTTAGAGAACTGACAATATTACCACTTGCCTGCAACAAAGAGAACCTTCTATTGCATCGTGTACATTCCACTCTAATTTTTCCTTATCCTCATAGTTTGCAAGTGTTACTTCCACTACATTGAACAAATTAGGCTCTTGTTTTTGGTTGAAATCATGTATAAGTTTGATTGCTTGATAAATCTCAAGTTGATCTCTAGCCATTATTGTCATCTATTCTCTATTACATGAAGGAATTTCATTAATTCCCAACATTGAAATGTGACGTTGATGGTACCCTATTTTCATATGATTTTTTTTTTAGTTGCAAACTATTCGCGCTGCCAAGGATACTTCCCTCATTCCATAATCAATGCCACAAATTTTACAAAGGATCTTTATATTAGGTTTTCCATTTTTTGAATATACCTTGAGTGTTATCCTCTCCTTGACAAACTCTTCTATTGAACTATTGACTTTATGTTCCCAATATGCCAATACATTAGGATCAACCAGTACAACTTCTTCCACTAACTTGGACACATGATCAACTCTTGGTTGTTTATGCATAGGTTCCTCCACATTCCCTTTAATGTTTTCAGAGATTAGTGCTCCTTCCATTACATGTGATGGGATTGTTTCAACACCCAACGTGCCTACTTTCCTCTTAATGCCTATATTTGTTATTCTAGGTTTCCTTTTTTTCTCTTGCTTTGTATTTAAAGGAATTCCAATTGGGCCAATAAAATCAAAAGGATATTCAACGATTTCATCATCCACAATTTCACAACGTATATCAGCATATGTACAACCTTTTCGACACTGGACTGTTCCAAGGGCAAAATTCTCTTCACCAATATAAATTTTGAATCCCACAACATCACTTGGATCCATATTCACTTCAATCCATGTGTACCCTTTAGTTAATAGAAACTCTTTTAATAGCATAAAATATTTCTCTAGAGACAAATTAATAAAACAAAGAGCTAGGAAGCAAGGTATGAACTTTCAATTCAAATCTCTAAAAAGGTTGAAGAAATATTACTATCAGGATGAAACACCTTGAAATAAAATGTGTTATCACTGGGATTTTCAAATATCCCTCCCCAAACTGATGAGTCAGTGTTGATGTAATTGTAACTTCGAAATGTATTCACTTGTATTTATGATGTATTGTACCCCAATGTTTTATCCCGGGATGTGTCTGTAATGTATTTGAGTCATGCCATGCCCCAATGTTCCGATCGAGAAGTTTCTATAATGTAAACAAGTCATGTCAAGTCATTGTGGGTAACCCTCCTATTGGTCAAGGGTTAAAGTCCCCTCAGTTTTGGGTCCCTAGGGTTATTAGACTATACTAGTGAAGTCGACCCTAGGTAAGTCATTGTAAGTCAAAGCAATAGTGCCCACCATTTTGTTAAGGATAAACCTCCTTGTTTTTCAAAGGAGGAAAAGTCCCCACAAGTTGTGGGGCACTAGGGTTATTAGACACTCCTAGAGATGTCGGCTCTAGTAAGTAATTGTTAAGTGAGGCTGACATATTGGAGTGGGTTTCAAGTGAACGAAAGAATATAAATAGAGAGTGAGCCTCTCTATTTATCACACACACACTCACTCACTGGGGTGCATGAGTAAGAGAGAAGTTGTTGGGATCAGAGAGAGAGACTACTGTTGAAAGGAGATCATATTTATGTTTTCGCGTTTTACTTTTGGTGCTGATTCTATCTCTGAGGAAGTTGCGGGGTTTTCTCCTTTATGGTTTCCCCAAGGAAAATATTTTTGTTCATTGTCTCTTGTGTTTTATTGCTGTGCATGTTATTCTCTAAGATAAGATCCTAAGATCATAGTGCCAGCTTGAATGATAAAAATCTAACCTGGTATCAGAGCTAACCTGAGAAGAAGACATTGTGCAGCTGCAGAATCTAGTGCTTCTTACTTTTTGGGTCTCTCTCCACAATCCATCAGCAAAATTATGCTAGGCTGACTCTCAATTGAAGGGTGCATCTTTCTGTCGAAGTGGAATTCGATTCCAAGCATTTTCAGTTTTTGGTGCGGAAAATTAGGGCTTCTTACAGAAGAGAAAATTTTGAGTGATCCTGGCATAGGATTTCTCTCCTCATAAAAATCTAAGTTTAGAGACCTGGATCAAGATTTTTGGTTGGGTGAAACTCCGGGAAAGTCAAACCCTAGTTTGACCCCGAGCTAGAAAACCCCTAAAATACTAAAACTGATAACTTTTGGTACATTCGCTATATCTCTGTATTGGAAACATTTCAAGAGCTGCAAAATTGCAGCAGGTGAAGAAACCATCCTGATGTACACTGTGTCCAAACTGCAGCCTCTGATTCTCTATATTCTAGGAGATATGATCCCACCAAGTTAGGGTTCCAGCCTCTTCGAGGATTCATCCCTAAACAAGACACCTGGGGATAATTGCTATATCTTGGGCTACCAAGGTGAAAACTAAATTTTTAAAGATGCTCTAGAAATGGCATGGACTTTAATTTCTCTGGTCTGAATTTCAGTGCCATAAGATGAAACCGTGACACATGTCAGTCCATACACCTTCGTTGTTTTGAATAGTCCTGTAACAGGTCACTTTGGGAAAATGCTCATAAGTCCCAATTGGTGAAACCAATTCTGATGAAACCTATGGTGTTGGAATAGGGGAAGGCGAGGATACCTCACTATAAAGTTTCAAACATAGAGGGGTAGTATTTTTGTATATACTGCAGAAACAATATCAGGCATTTCTGCAAGAAAAATTGGAAAACTAGGGCTTCCTATTTCGAGAGCTTCTCTCCACTGTTTTCAGAAAAGGAGTACATTGGACAGCTCAAATTGAAGATATCTATCTTTCTATCCAATTAGATAAGAAATATTCCAAGTTTTAAAACTTAGGGTTTCTCTAAAAAACCCTAGATCAGCCAGCTCTGGAACCAGGATGGACACCTCAAATCGGTAAGATCTAATATTTTGCTATTTCCATTTGAGGTTCTCATTTCAAAGTGATATATCACATCAGCTTGATGATAAGCTTGGTGAAGTTGAAAAATTCCAAGCATGGAATTATTTGATCTCTCTGAAGAAAACGAATTGGACACCTACATGAGTAGAGAGGTTCCAGTTCCAGAGGGAGATGAGGCTCAAAGCCCCTCACAAGAAGAACTTGGTCAAGGCCAAGAAGATCATGGTTGATTCCATCATAGATCAACTTGTACCACAAGTGTCTTCCCTAAAGACACCGAAGATGTTTGATTCCTTGTCCAAGCTATTTGAAGGGAAGAACATAAATCAGAATATGACCTTAAGAAACCAATTGAATAATGTGAAGATCCAAAATGTAGAGACCATATAGTCATACTTTACAAGGGTCTCTCAAATCAAATAACAAATTGAAGCGGTAAAAGAAGAAGTGAAGAATGAAGAAGTGATGATAGCCACCTTGAATGGCCTCCCACGATCATGGGATTCATTCATGCGAGGAATGTGTGCCAGAAGGAAGTGATTACTTTCAACAGACTCTGGGAAGAAGAAAAATCTCAACTCATAATAAGAGGAGAGAATATGGGAGCAACTAAAGATCAAGCTCTCACCATGCAAAGGGGATCCCTCAAGCGATGAGGAATATGAAGAACTCAACTCTTGAAGAACCTCCTATCCTCCTTAGCATTTGGATAAGAAACGATGCTATTATGAATGAAGAAAACAATGGAGCTGAAGGCTCAAGAAGGAGTCTACCCATGAAACAAATAAAGATAAGAATTCAATTGTCATTTCATGATATTGTTTTGTTATGCATTTGTTTATATTCAGTTAATGTATTATGCATGATAGAATGTTTGCATTAATGACAATATACTACTAATATGCATGTGATGGGTAAGTAGCTCATGGTGCTATACAACTCTCCATTGCTACTTATCTAGAATGAAACCTCTTTGCTGACATATTGGATTAGTGCACAATCTCAATGTTGTCCTGGTAGAGATGGAAGGCATCTAGAAAAGTTTCCATGAGATATGGATGAATGTTGAATTGGCTAAAGTAGTTGCATGATATATAATTATGCATAAGAATTTGCCATTATGAATATTCCTTATGAAATGTTTCTAACCATGAAAATGCATTTGACTTGTAGGAAAGATCGCATACATAATCTCCTACAAGCAAAGAAGGATGAGACTTGTGACAACAGTTCAAGATGAAGAATAATATGATGAATGCAGTGACATCATTGATGCAGAACCTTCTAGCCATGAAGAAGTAACCAAGAAGAAAGGGAAGACCAGTTCAAGATGAATGATGTCTAGGATGCAATATCAATACATGAAGGGAAGTCTGTAGTTCCATCATGTAGTAGATGGAAACATCGTGGGATACAGGCATAGACTACAAAGAGACATTTGCAGCCAGTGGGAATTGAGACACGAGACAAGCAGAATCATGTGTGCAAATGAAAGAAGACCTTGTACGAGCTCAGAAGACACCCATGAGATAACACATACATGAGGAGCTTGATGACGACCTTAACCTTTGCTACAAGGTTGAAGATGAAAGCCTATGGAGGATGACAAGCTCACAGATGGGTGTAAGAAGAAATTTTGAAAAGTTTCAAGATAGAGGATCTTGGTATCCAGTGATCCTCGATGGATACATAGAAGATTAGGAGCATAAGAAGCTACTTGTCACTCCGGTACAGAATGTTTCAATGCATAGAGTACAGAAGACAGAGGGAGTATGATGCTTCAGAGGGAGTGACTACAGAAGATCCTGAGGTTCGACATGGTACAACAGGATGGATAGATTACTGATGACTCTAGGCTGAGTAAAGCGGATTCCAACCTTTGCTTCAAGGTTGAAGGCGAAAGACCAACAATGCTCCTGTTATGTGTCGATGCACTATTTTCTAGGCATGGAAATGTGGACAAGGGAAGTATGCAGTAGAGATCCTGAATAGGTTCAGGATGATGGACTGCATGAACACACCTATGGAATCGAACCTGAAGCTATTGATTGTTGCTTCATTAGAGTCGGTTGATGCCATGATGTATCGTCAGATGATACAAGACCTGATATTTGCTTTGCTGTGAACACATTGAGACATGTTCAGTTTATGGTTGCAAAGGGTACAGTTGATTATGGGCTCAAGTATGATACAAATCAAAAGATTAACCTGGAAGGTTATGTTGATTCAGATTGAGTGGTGCCATCGATAGGAAGAGCACTTTAGGGTGTTGCTTTAGTATGGGATCAGGTGTGATCTCTTGGTTTAGAAAGAAGCAATCTTGTGTGGCACTGAGTACAACTGAACCAGAGTATGTCACAGCTTGTTCAGCTAGTTATGAGGCAGTATGGCTAAGGAAGCTACTATATGATTTATTTGATCTCCATATGGATGCTACTTGTACACATTGGGACAACTAGAGCTGCATGAATTTTTCAGAGAATCTAGTGTTCCATGACAAGTCGAAGCATATCGAGATCAAGTATCACTATATCAGGGATATGGTGCAGAGGGGAGCAGTGAAGCTCCAATATGTTACAATAGAGGAATAGATAGCTTATGTGTTGATAAAGCCATTGGCTAGGGTGAAGTTCAAGTACTTCAGGGAGAAGCTTGGTGTTCTCCGGATCGAGGTTTCCTCTAAGGGGAAATGATGAGACCCAAATCCATTCTGACATGGTGAAAGGATTGGTTCCTTCCATAGTCAAATGTAAGGGCTGATCCATTCTGTCATGGTGAGAGGATTGGTTCCTTCCATGTCAGATGTGATTACTAAGCCATTCTGATGTGACTGTAGGATTGGTTCCTACATGATCAGAAGTAAGCACTGAATGCCATTCTTGGAATGGAGGTGCATGGTCAGTTACCAAGAATACTTGGTCTAGGACTGAGGGCCATTCTGATATGACTGTAGGATTGGTCCCTACTTGATTAGATGTGAGTCAATATCTTTTGACACACATGCTGGATTGGTTCCTTGCATGTGCAGATGTAAGTGTAGAGCCCTTTCGAACATGCATTTTGGATTGGTTCCTCGCATGTGTCGAATGTAAGTGTAGAGACCTTTCGAACATGTATGTTGGATTGGTTCCTCGCATGTGTCGAATGTAAGTGCAGAGCCCTTTCGAACATGTATGTTGGATTGGTTCCTCGCATGTGTCAAATGTAAGTTCAGAGCCTTTTTTAACATGTATGTTGGATTGGTTCCTCACATGTGTCAAATGTAAGTGCAGAGCCTTTTTGAACATGCATGTTGGATTGGTTCCTCACATGTGTCAAATGTGAGTGTTGGGCCTTTCTGACAAGGTTGTGGGATTGGTTCCCACATGGTCAGATGTGAGTGTTAGGCGTGCCTTTCTGATATGATTATAGGATTGGTTCCTACATGATCAGATATAAGTGTTGGGTGGGCCATTCTGAATTAGGGTCAGATATAAGGGTTGAATAAGACCTACATGGAGGCTAGGCCTACAACCAGCATGAAAAAGGGCTGGATCTGTAGAACTTCCTATGACGAGAAGAATCATGAGATAGCACCCGTGATGATGATCCAAAAGGGATGATCCGGATCTAGTGATGATGATCCAGATCTAGTGATGATGATCCAGATCCAGTGATGATCTAGATCCAATGATGATGATCTAGATCCAGTGATGATGATCCAGATCCAGTGATGATCCAGATCCGATGATGAAGATGACTTGAAGATAGAGATGACTTGAAGGAGAAGATGACAAGGACTCAATAATTATCCATATGATACAGAGAAGAAGACTTGTGCTGATAAATTATGTCGAGAGAATACCTTCCTAGTTAAGAGGGAGTGTTGATGTAATTGTAACTTCGGAATGTATTCACTTGTATTTCTTATGTATTGTAACCCGATATTTTATCCTGGGATGTGTCTGTAATGTATTTGAGTCACTTCATGCCCCGATGTTCTGATCAGGAAGTTTCTATAATGTAAACAAGTCATGTCAAGTCATTGTGGGTAACCCTCCTATTGGTCAAGGGTTAAAGTCCCCTCAGTTGTGGGGCCCTAGGGTTATTAGACTATCCTAGTGAAGTCGACCCTAGGTGAGTCATTGTAATTCAGGGCAATAGTCCCAACCATTGTGTTAAGGATAAACCTCCTTTTTGGTCGAAGGAGGCAAAGTCCCCACAAGTTGTGGGGCACTAGGGTTATTAGACACTCCTAGAGATGTCAACTCTAGTAAGTAATTGTTAAGTGAGGCTGACATGTTGGAGTGGGTTTCAAGTGAACGAAAGAATATAAATAGAGAGTGAGCCTCTCTATTTATCACACACACACTCACTCAGTGGGGCGCATGAGTGAGAGAGAAGTTGTTGGGATCAGAGAGAGAGACTACTGCTGTCGGGATATCATCTTTGTGTTTTCGGGTTTTACTTTTGGTGTTGATTCTATCTCTAAGGAAGTTACAGGGTTTTCTCCTTTATGGTTTCCCCAAGGAAAATATTTGTGTTCATTGTCTCTTGTGTTTTATTCATGTTCATGTTATTCTCTCAGATAAGATCCTAATATCGTAATGCTAGCTTGAATGATAAAAATCTAACAGTCAACTTCAACGTACCTGCAGATGATCAAAAGGTGATCAAAACAAGAGATGAAAAACATAGAAACTCTATTAATAGCATAAAACATTTCACTAGAGACAAATTAATAAAAAAATGAGCTAGGAAGAAAGGTATGAACTTTCAATTCAAATCTCTAAAAAGGATGAAGAAATATTACTATCGGGATGAAACACCTTGAAACAAAATGTATTGTTAGTGGCTTCTTCAAATATCCCTCCTCAAACAAATAAGTCAACTTGAACATACCTATAGACGATCAAAAGGTGATCAAAACAAGAGATGGAAAAAATAGAAACTCTATTAATAGCATAAAATATTTCCCTAGATACAAATTAGTTAATGCAATAAAAAATTTCAGTGTTTGCTTGCAATTTCAAAGGAAAATATAGATGTGCAAGAAGTGGTCGTGGAGGTTTCTATAAATTCTAATGATGTGATGATTTGGTACCACCTAAGTGGGTATTCCATCGCACATACATTAGAGATGTTGATGATAATCTCACTAAGATGACCTTTAGGTATATGGGATTTAAATGAACATCATGCTACTGACACCAATCCTACTATCATAACTACATTTAATACCTTGTTCCATCATTGGAGAAGGATTTTTTATCAGCCATACTATTTATCTAATTTCATGTGCAAGTGGTTGTAGTTGTGTCAAGCAATAAGGAAATTTATGTAATACTTTATCTAATACTTTGCACCAGTTGTAGTTTTTTCAACATGATCAGAAAGCCTAATATGGTCTCCCATTGTTTTAGATTGATTCTATATCATAATTTCATATACCAACACCAATATTTCAACCTGACTTTATCAGGCTTTCCTTTTCCACTACCAAATATTTCATTGAATGGTTTTTTTCAAATTGTTTGGCCACAAAAATTACACTACCCCTACGAAAAAAATTATATTTCAATGGAAAGCATGGACCTTCCATGTCCTGGTCAAAGTTACTTTTCCATAGGTAGGAGTTCCATAAAATGTGTAGAGGAGATGACTTAAAGTGGAGAAATCTATTTTTTTTTTAATTTGTATTTTTTTAGTTATGATATTTGCAACTGGATTTTTAAGTCATGGTATTATAATATTTGATTTATATTAATTAAAGTGTATGTTTTTTATTATTTAAATGATATTTTTAAATATATAAATGATTTCTTCTTTGCTTGAGTTGGTTCTTGTTGCACTGTATCTTCCTCCTTCGCCAAAAAATGATCCACACCAAAATAGGCAATAGAAAGAGGGGGAACCATTGACTGATTAACCTTGACTGCATAATTTCTCAATTATTTTCTACAAGGTACCCATTCTTCAAATGGGTTAAATGCTTTGTCAAAATATAACATTGCTTTCTAGGTGTCCTTTACCCAAGCTTGGTGATAATGACTATAGTTCAAGTTTAGAGATACTAGCTCCATAAGTGATCATCCAATCCTCAATTCTTGATCACAATTTTGTTCATCGCCTTATAAACAACATATATCCACCAATTTCCATCCTTCTTGGCTATAAGAATTATAGTGGACCCACATGGGGAAGCACTAGGTTGTACTACATTGGCTAATGATCTGACTTATCGATGGTGAATAGATTCAACTTGTACTTCCAAGGCTTCTTGAAAACTAACTTAACAAGGTTGGACTACTCAGGCTGCAAACATATTCAACAAAGCAAATAGGTTAAATATTCCAACATAGCATCATAGACCTAAGCTTCTAAACCTATCAAATATATATCACAAGAGCATTTCTACAAGAAACTCTTGATAGTGTTAACCAGAGGTATAACAAAACAGAACTCATTCAAAGATGAAATAAATTATCCTAATATTTCAAAGGACACACATGATTAAATTTCATTGGATCAAATGTATGCTTATTATAAGCTTGCATAAATGATAAGAGCAATGGATCTTTGGCAATGTTATATAGTATAACATGAATCTTCATTCCCAGTAATCATATGAAGCGTAATCAGAGTAAGAATAGTGTGCAATTTAGAAATAAACAAATAAACTCATGTGTCTTTGGATCTCCATTAAGATCTTGCAGCACTAGCTAGTCTTATAAATTTCCTTCTACTGAAAAACATGCATACACTTGAAATGCAAGACAAAAAACTAGGTAAAGGTTGTCTCCTGCATGAAATGAACTAAAACTCCAACATTCAAATTTCTAGTGAAATTCTATTGTTTGATGATGCAATGATCTGCTATCTCACACACTTGTGGATATTTAAAGGAAGCTGGATATTTTAATTAATTTTTTCATGATGATGGCATAAAGTACATCTAAAATGGATGCATCCTCTACAATCCTCACCTATGACAGTAATGCTAGTGGAAGTAGAAGAATCTCACACTTATACAGGGTGGTATTCTCTGACCCATGTTTTAACATGAATCTAGATGCAGAAGCAAGACTAAGAATCATGATGTGCATGCAGCACTAACAACTTAGGCAAGGAAAATGTTTTCAATTTCAACTCTAGCTCCAAGATATTAGACTTGAGATTCACCTGTTCCACATTTTGGTGACCCTTCTCTTCTTTATGTATGTGCGATGTGGAGCTCCCATATGAGGCAAATAGGTTGGAGCAGCATTGGTAAGCTTCTCCTCAATATGTTAAGAAAAGTTGTATATCAGCACCAATAAGACAGTTCTTAGCTTTGTGATCTTTGCCAATTTTGGTGTTCACCTTCCCTTTTCTTCAATGAATTTTCACGTTGTGACCATGACAAGATACAATGCATAGCTGGCCAGTGGCCACAAATATATATCCATGCCTAGCTCTCCAATTCTCACTACATCTTTGCTATAAATGAAATTGGAAGCTAGAAATCGCTAATCTAGGGTCACATACATTCTTCTATATATCAATATAGACATAGAGAAGCACCCCTCTTAAGAGAAATACTCTTAAGGAGATATACAAACCTTTTTTAAATTCATGTGTACCAAAGGAAAGGAGACCCAAGCTCCAAAACTTTTTCATTTTCAAGGCAACCCCATCCACATCTTAAAGTATATTAGATTGTAGCTTGTAGCTTGAGTGTACTTCTGGCACAAGTTTGGACATGTTCCCATCAGGCTACATATGGGGATTGATAGTCATCTTCCAAGGGAGCACTCCACTTGCAGAACTTGTATTTGGGAACTAAGTCCGAGGATCATTAAATTTTAGATGCCCTCTTTATTATGATATTCTTGGTTAATAACATTGTTTGTTTACAGATATCAATGAATTGTTGAGGACTTCTCTTAAATGTGAGGACCATATATGTCTTTACCTTTTCCTTCAAGAGATGCTACATATTCAACAACCATACTCAAAGGCAGGTATTTTGTTTTCAATGCTTCCTACATTCAACCACTAGATGGTTCATGTCACATGAGACCTTGCCAAATTTCCACTAAGAGATAAACTAACTAGACATCATAGACTTCAAAGACTCCATCCCATAACCATCCCAAACATCACCCCACTTTTTCTGATCCTTGGATGTTAGCAAAGCTACCAGGTGGCATTTTATTGGAAAATATATTTTCCCGTAATTGCTCAATGGATTCTTCCTTGGCACCCTCCTTGGGATTCTTTTCACAGTTTTAACCATTTAGATGTTTTATACTTCATTGTATTTATTCTATACATGTAGGTGCCAATGAGGCATATTTGTAAATTGACTTAACTAGGTATGATTGTTATACCAAATTAGGAACCCAAGAAAATCAGCAATTGGGAAGATCTTTTCTATGGAGCACCCTTGCACTGGAGCATATTTTTGCTAGTAATGTTCTTGGACGTCTAACGTGGCACCCTCCTCCAGATCCTTTCCCCACTTTTACCCATTTAGTTCTTTCAGTACTTCATTGTATTTATTGTAGGCGTGCAAAAGGAAATGAGGCATATTTGGAAATTAAATTAACTAAGTATGAGTATCGTATAACTGTTGCATCAAAATACAAACCCTAGGAAAGAAAAAGTCAGAGATAATACATAAACCAAGAAAACCAACAGCTAGGGAATTCAATCTTGTCCTATGAACCTAGTGACATTGTATGGTGATCTTAGTTGTTGTGATCTTGCAATTATGGTAAATATTCTATGATCTTTTACATTGTATCTAGATTCATCCATATTGGACTTTCATGTACATAAATTTACACAGAGTTCGAAATTTGGAAAATATGCAGCATAGTACGCATACGGTATAGTTAACTAAATGATTAGACATATTTATGCTTTTAAACTTTTAAAGATCAAGTAAATGTTACAATGTGTGTAGAGATATATTTAAACATTTAAACTTAAGAGACCACCCCTTTATATGCTAATGCTATAGTTTAACTATTAACAATTCAATACTGTGCATAGAACTTTTATTGTTAACATAAGAGCAGAACTTCAACTAGAACCATTAATACTCATGTTGTAATTTAATGTTACCAATTCAACTATTCATTAATTGTTAATATAAGAGTGGAACTAGAATAGCAACATAACTTATGATAGCTCATATTATCTACAACTTTACCATTACCAGCTAACAACCACATTTGTGAACATTCAACCCATATGTTCTTTCAAATAAATAAATATAACCAATAAAACAAACAAAAACTCAAATGGCATAAGAGAGAAATATTTTGCATAATAAGAAAAAGTAAAGAATGTACAGCTTTAAACAAAAGAAATATTTTGCATAGAAAGACAAAGTAAAGAACATACACCTTACACACCTTAAAATAAAAGTTATTTAAACAATTTTGTGACAAATGTTTCCCTTAATTTTTTGAATGAATGTAGATTGTTCCCTTTTCTACTATGCTACTGCATCCGCCACCCTAGTGTGTAGGATATGTGGGTGCATGGATCCAATACATATCGAGATCGAATATGCCTCAGATCTACCATGGAAACGTATTCCCTACAGAAGGAAACATATCCTAGTCCCATGAAACAGATCCTGTAAAAACAAAAAAATCCTGAAATTTTCAAACAGATCCTGTGAAAAATAAAACAAATCCTGAAATTTTCAAAGGGATCCTGCAACTTCCAATGCTTAGATGACCCATTGACCCCCCCAAAAAAAAATTAATGAAAAATTAAAAAAACCCTAAACACCTAATGACTAAAAGCGCAAAACCCATTCCTGCTCAAGGTCTGATCTATCCTTATGTCAAGATATGCTCTTGAAATATGATATATCAATATCAAGCCCTGCTCTCAACATTTTTATTTTATATATCTTTATGGTCAAGGTTTGTTGTCAAGGCCTGATCTATCTTTATGTACTATGTTGTTCCTCACTTCACCTACATTGCTATGTAGTATTCCCATAGCATTCAAGAAAACCAATTTATTCCCTACTGATAGGGACATGTGGATGTGGCTCACAAAAACACTACTATGACCTGCTACAAGTTCATGCTGAAATGGTTTTTAAAATGATCAATATCACAACTTATCAAATTATCAGTTATGGTACATGAACTCTTTTTTTTGGCAATAATTTATAGTTCCACTCTTGTGTTTCCTAAATAGTTTTGTTTCTTCATTCTATTTTTCTATTTATTATAAAAATGTTTTTCTATTTGTTTGTACTTGACATTTCCTCGTCGTATCCAAATCTCGGGTTTTTAAAAATCAATCGAATCCATATCCGTATCCTGGTAACTTAGATTTGCTATCATTTGAATTAACTTTGATTAATAAGTTCTACTTAAACCTTTCTTTGAACTCACACAAGTGACACTAAGGTCATGTGCTCAGATCTTTAACTTATGATTTAAAATTTATCTATCGTGTTCTTTTATTTGTATTTTTGTGTTCAACACATACATAATCACATCACATTTTATATATGTCACAATGTTATATGATATGTTTTATAGGATGTATGTTTCAAATTTCTTTACAACGAAAAAATGAATTTTATTACAAAATTTTGAAGAGTTCATGTATATTTTAAATTTTCTAACATTTGAAAACTGCATGTTTTTTGTTTTTATGAGATGTCAACTTATGTATTTTAGTCGTACTAGTTTTTTTCATTACTTTTTTTCTTTATAGAATCATATTTGTACTCATAATTAAACTTTAGTGTATGACATAATTAAACTTAAGTGTACATTAAATGTACTTTAATAAATGAATTAAGAGTCAATTAAACTTTGAAGTATAACCCCCACATTGGGTGCAAAGGTGTCCTTAAGTTAGCGAAGGAACGAGAAGGCGGGCTCGAAGCCCCATGCAACAGAAGGCAATTCGAAAGGATGCGGTGCATGGAGGCGTTATGGATGAAGGACAAACTGAATGATAAAATGTGAAGTTCCATCAAGTCCAAGCAAGCTACGGAGAAGGTGAAGGAGGATTGCACCTACGAGTGGGAATGTTCTTAGTACATGGAAGGGGTGGCCATTATGGCACCTCACGCAGAGGTTTATCATTAGGGAGGGTGGAGAGGGTATTCAAATTCCCAAGCCTTTGTCCCCCCGGTTTGACCTAATTTGTTTTTGCAAAAGCTGGTAACTCAGAATTTGAGCGTGCATAGGTTGAAAAGGCTCAGGGGAAGGAAGTGTAGCAAGATGAGAGAAGAGGCAAAGAGCAAGAAGAGAAGACTAGAGAAGGGGAAATTTGCAGCCAAGGAACTAGACCCATAGAGGGAACTGTCCAAGGAAATGGAAAAGGCTAGCATCTACTACATGCATAGTACTCTGTTGGTTAAGAGGAAGATAGGGGAAGCTGAGAAGAAAATTCAAGTGGGCTACTCTTCCCAGAAACATGGTCGGGAGTGCGAGGTTCTAGTAGATTGGATTGCAGACCCCAACGATACTAGATACAATATAGATATGTACCATAAAGCGCTCTACCTCTATTGGTACCTCAAATCATTGCTAGGAATCAATATGGCTAACCAAGATAATCAAATAGCAGAGCTGAAAGTGAAACTGGCTCCTCTGAAATATATGAGGTTGGAGATCAAATTCTATGACACCAAGTTGGACATCATTGTAAGAAAATTGAGGATTGAGCTAGAGACGAAGCATCCACCCACAGGAAGCACCCAAAACTCTCCTGCCCTACCTATATTGGGCTCTCAAATCATTGCTAGAAATCACTATGGTTGACCAAGATAAACAAATAAAAGAGCTAAAAAAGGAACTTGTTCCTCTTACACGTATAAGGTTGGAGATCAAATTTGTTGACTCCAATTTGGACATCATTGGAAGAATACTAGGGCTCAAGCTAGAGACAAAGCATCTTCCAATGGAAAGCACCCCAAACTCACCCCACATTATCGATGAAGGAGACGACGAAAAGACAAATGTTGTGTGAAAATAAACAAAGTTACCAACTTGAGGTACAATTTTGAGAGTCGATCTATCATACATATATAGAGGGAAAATTGAGGATCAACATGTGGTGAAAAGGAAAGGGTCTACTTTATAGGCCAACAAACACAAAAGTGCCAATGACATTGAGTGCTACCATAACAAGACTAGGGAAAAGCATAGGAAAAGACATGAGAAATCGAGATAGGCCACAAATATTCTTGTAAATGAGAAACGAGAGCTGCAATAGTAAACAAAGGAGCACAATTCAACAGCAAAAAAGAACAAGGCAATGCAATTTAGAGGCAAAAAGGAACATTTTAAAACCAAAACATGTGAAAAATCAAAATGTCTTAAGATAGACAAAAGAATCCAAAGTAAGCAACATATAAGTCTGATTTTCACTTATTTCAACTAATCTTAGAACAAAAATTATAGCATCTCTTCAAAAATTGTTTTTGTCAAAGTGTGTATATCATATTGCAACAGTTGAAGGCTTAAATTTTGTGTTGTTATTAAAATCAGTACAACCAGTAGGGTTGTACCTAATAACATTGGTGTGTGAGACAATATTATAGTTTTCAAATGTTCAAAAACTATAAATAGGTAAACTTGACATGTTTGGTGTGTTTAAACATTTGAAGCTCTCTAATTTATACCATATCATGTTGGGCAGACATTAGAAGTTTAAGGTAAAAAATTTATCACTTGGAAACAATGGTGTTTTTTCAATACATATGTTTTCAATTAATAGTATTAGGAAGGATATGCAACCTGAATCAATTTTATCGAAACTAGAACTAAACTGGTCAACATCAAAATCGTGACAGGGTCTCAGACTCACAACTGGATGAGACCCAAGAAAAAAACCAGTGGACCAAAAAATACATAAAATATTTAAGTTTGAATTTTAAAATGTATATTCATCTATATCAATGTAAATCCAAGCCATTAGGAACCAAATATGCAAAGTTTCCTCATGTATATAACATGTAAGTACTGAGATCCTCTACATTCTCTACATGGGTATGCCCAACATCTTTACTCAATACCCTTGAAGGTCCAATACCATTGTCCACGGGTGAAAGTGGTCGCAAGTCCATCCAAGATAGATGGATTATCATTAAATAGATGAAAACTAAGTTTTAGGGTAGTCATGGGTTTTTTCCATATTTTTGGTGGGTGGCATTGCATCAATGCAAAACCAATCAAACCGATAACCAAACATTTCTTACATGTTTTTCACTGATTCAAGAGAAAACCAGTGAAAACCAATTCAAATGACCATTTTTACTAGAAAAGCAGCAGAATAGGTTAGACCCTTGTTATGATCTAGTTCAACGAGTTCTAAATTTCTAAAAATGGTGACCTAAATCAAATGAAGGGAAGCGGTTCAAGCCAAGTATGATAAGAAAAATTATGAAATGAAGAGGTCAATCCAAGTAGATGAGAAAATTCATGAGATGGTAATGTTGATCAATCTCCGAGTGGCCAATGAGATGTTCAAGTTCCCTTGTTCAAGACAATATGATGCTTTCAAAATTTGGAGACATGAAGAACATACATGAAATATGAAACAAAAGCAAGTGCATTCTTCTTAAAGAATTTATCATTTCTAATAAAGATGGAGGACTAGGATTCTCTTCAAGATCACTTATTGAAAATTAAAGATATTAGAGATCAATTGAACTAAATATATAGAAATATGGAATGGGAGGATCTAGTGATAATAACTTTGAAGAGCCAACCACTATCCAACAAAATGTTATTGATGCTTTTGGGGCATATTGGGTTGTTTGATGCTGCATCCAAATTAAGGAAACACATCTGAGACAAGCTCGTAGATGGAAGTATTCTTTTGATTCTCAAACAGTAAATTGAGACCATGATCTTATCATCCCATGTTTCCATCCGAGCAAGCACATGGGGAGGAAAAATATAAAAAGGGTTTATCTTCATTTATTCTGGAGATATAGATCTAACATTTACACTGTTGAACAACAAACTTTTGTGCAAGGATGGGCAGAAAATGCAATTTGGTAGGATTAGTGTAAATGGAAAATTAGAAGTGGCCATATCAACAAAGTTCAAGAGAAAAGGAAAGGTTTCCGAACATGAAGACAAGCACGAAGACGTGAACAATTGTACTAATTTAGATGCTCAAACTTGGAAAAGGTATCAATTGTTCTTATTGTGGCAAGAAAAGGCATAACCAAATATTTTAGGAAATGGTTGTGGGACCAAACAAACACATCCAAAGTCCCTCTGAAATCAATTTAGCAAGAAACAAGTCATTGTAGTTGAACATAAAGAGGAAGATGAGTTTTGTGCTTTTATGGCTAGTGATAAAGGATTCAATGGGATCAAAACAAGCAGGTACTTGATTTAGACTCAACACATCATTTTCCTAATCAGAAATATTGGCATGTAATTTTGTAGAGGACATATCAAACTCTAATTTTGTTATCTTGAGTGGCAAAGAAGACTACAAAGTTGAAGGGAACGAAAGTCTGCTGGTTCAAATGAAATATAAGAGGTTGTCATTCAGAAATGTCTACCATGTCCATGGTTTGAAGAAAAATCGACAATTAGTTAGTTGATTATGTAGCATAGCCCACTTAGATCTTGTCTTCAACAACATAAGAGGTTTTATTGTTGTGGGTGTGAAACAACATTGTGCGTTCCCATTTGGCGGATGATGAAGAGAACATGGGTCAACAAAGGGAAGGTAAGCAACATATATATTAGGCTCTAGTTGATAAGGTCAAAGACGAAGCAAGTAAAGAAGAAGCGACATCTACGATGAAGCAGGATAGACAAACCCTTCAACTAAAGATTTAAAAAATTGAAGACAAGATAGAACCTGAACACTATTCACATCAGTACATAAAAGCTCAATTTTTCCACTCATCGAGATTAGCCAATAACCCAAAGAGATTTACATTTCTTGTAGGTGACAATATTTACCTAGAAGAAACAGACTCACTCTAGTTTACACAGCTACAAATCCTTACTCAATTCCACATTAACCTTTTGTAGGGGAGACAAATTCTTCAGAAAAAGAATGATAGGAATATAAACATTCAATAGATAAGAGGAGAGTGGGAAGAATTATGGTTCAGAGACAAACTTTACCTGCATAGTTCAAATAAGGGTTGAACCCTTCCAAACATAGCCATGAGGTGTTGAATACATGTTTTCCAAGGAATTAATATAGCTAAGAACTACCTCTAGAGAAAACGAGCAAAAGAACTCAACCTGTGTTTCAGGCACAAGCACTGAGTAGAGCCCTGAAGGGTAAACCCTAGGAGAGAGAATGAAATCCAAGCTACAAGCATTCTGAAAACCACGAAAACCCGTGGAAATCCCTATGCTCCCTCCACCACTATCTCCAGAGAAAAAAATCAAAAGAACTCATCCCATGTTTCAAGCACAATCACTGAGTAGAGCCCACTTTGAGCTACAAGCAGTCTAAAAAACCATGAAAACCTGTGGAAAGCCCTATGCTCCCTCCACGAAACCCATGTGCATATGGTAGGCATATGGCTTGTTTGCAATAACAAATCTCCCACCATATTGTTTTGGGATTTTTTAATTTTTTAACCCCCAATATGAACGAACCTGTTATAATATTGATTTGGCAAGGACGCCCCCGTGATCCACCCACAAACTATGTGGGTGTGCTAGCCACAAGCTATGTGGGTGTGCTAGTGCACACCCACATAGCTTGTGGTTGGATCACTTGGATAGGAATCAAATAGTTGAGATATAGTTATGGAATGGATTGGAAATATTTTTTTATTCCTCATATATTTTTAGTTAAACTGGTTCAACTACCAGTTATTAATGCCTAGCTACATGTTATTACCCACATTCCTATCCATTTATCAACTATCAGTTATATATATATATATATATATATATATATATATATATATATATATATATAAAACTCACATTCTTGTAGTTATCTGCCATAAATTGTTGGTTATCCATTCATTAACTATGAGTTTTCCATGCATTACTACTAGTGACCCATTCATCAACTATTTACCACTTATTTTTATAATTGTTTATTTTAAATTTTGAACGACTATCATAAAATGTCATAATCCACCCAAATCTCAAATAAAAACATCAATTTATCTTAAAATATCATTAAAATTTCATGGGAAGGGTCGGCTAAAAATGCCAAAACCTAAACATGAAAGCTATTTATTTCATTTCAAAAGAATCACTGGTAACGGCAAAAGAACCCTAAGATAGTGGGTACCTCACTCAAGATCGATTCAGAGTGATCGTCTAGGCATTGAGAGTTATATTTTATCCAGCCAAGACGCCCTCTCCCTGAGAAGGATATCAAAGTTGTCGGAGTGAATTGAACAGGGTATTGAGAAATGGCCCAGCTAGATGACTATGATCCCGAAATGGCCATCTCTGATGAAGACAAAGAAGTTGAGATAGCTGTCGAGGAAAATTATAAAGAGCCTGAAACGTCTGCTGATGAAGATTCAGAAACTGACTATGATATTGAAATGGCTGCTATTGACGAGGATACAGAAGTTCAGAGAGCTGTCGAGGAAGATTACGAAGAGTCTGAAACGTCTGCTGCAGAAGCCAGAAGAGGAAAAGATATTCAAGGAATACCTTGGCATACTGTGGACATCACAAGGCAGAAATACAGAGAAAATAGGATGAAAGGGTATGATAGTCATAGGGATGTGCCTCAATCTCGAATGGGCATGATTCAGCTATATAAGACTTGTAAAAAATTCCAGAAAGGAGGTAATTTCTACGTATTTCAAAATAATACAAGATCAGTAAAACCTACATATGCACACTTTCAGCTAAGGAATTTGGTGTGGGCAACATCAAAGCACGATGTGTATCTTTTTTCAGATTATTCTATTATCTACTGGTCTGCATTAAGTCATAAAGCAACTGAAGTTCTTGATGTTATGGGCCACGTTGTTGCATCGGAGTTCCACCAAGAAGCTGCCATGGATGGTTTCAGACTAGTGGATATTACCAGCATGGCTGCCAAGGACGATTTACTTGTTGTTGGCGGGTGTGAGGGGGAGCTTATTTGTAAGTATTCGGGTACAGAAGATGTCAGTTATTGTTCGAAGATAAATGGAAATGATCCTGACAATGGTTCCAGTACAAATTCCATAGAGATCTATCAGTGTCCTAGTGGCGCAACTGGGTTACTGACTTCAAGCAATGATTGTGGTGTGCGAGTATTTGACCTAAGTGATGGATTTGCACGGATGCATCACTTCTATTTTCCCTGGCCTGTTAATCATGCTTCTGTGAGTCCTGATAATAAGTTGTTTCTTGTCGTTGGCGACAACGTTGAGGGCTTTCTTTCAGACTGCCAAACAGGAAAGAATGTTGCAACTCTTCAAGGCCATATGGATTACTCCTTTGCTTCTGCTTGGCATCCAAATGGTAGAGTATTTGCTACTGGGAACCAAGACACAACATGCAGGCTATGGGATATTAGAAACACTTCAACGTCTCTTGAAGTTCTCAAGGGCAACATGGGCGCCATAAGATCTATTAGGTTCTCATCTGATGGACAGTTTATGGCCATGGCAGAGCACGCTGATTTTGTCCATATATATGATGCAAAGAAAATGTCTAATAAGAGCCAGGAAATTGATTTCTTTGGCGAGATAACTGGGATTTCATTCAGTCCAGACACTGAATCACTCTTTATCGGTGTGCAAGATGAAACGTATGGCAGCCTGCTTGAATATAACAGAAGGCACGATTTCTTTTATCTTGATTCTATTTAGAACCCATAGAACCGTGGATATGGGGTGACATCAGTTTCTCTATTAATAGATAGCCAACTAAATCCAAAGATCACATTTTGGAAAATTGCACAGGTTAGGCTTATGGATCATGTTGTTGTTTGGAAAATTGTATAGGTTAGGCTTATGGATCATGTTGGTGTTATTTCTTAATGGTTATGTGTATAAAAGTGAGTCTGGATTTATTTTTAGATGTCTAAAGAATATATTAATATTATAAAAATCCAAAATATGAATATTTATTAAAAATTAGGTATAAGGAGGCTTAAGAATAAAGTAAAGAAACAAATGCATGTTTTTCTTGCACTAATTATGTGCATAGTCCTTATGTCACAAAATAAAAAATCATTTTTCCATTATTTTTGCGTTGTTCCTCGCTATTAAGTCCAAAATGAGACTACGATTTGGAGATTACAATTCATCAAGCCTATGAAATTGTAATTTTCTAAAGAAGTTTGCATTTAGTTCTAAGATTGTTGATTGATTCACTCTTATTGCCTAAATTGAAAAGAAAATAGTTCAAAGTAAGTTGTATAGATCTCATTTTTTATTCTTTGTAATGAATGTTTATTGCCAAATTTTGGTTTACATTTATTTTTATATAGGGAGTAGGTTATTCAAAAACTTAATTTTTAATTCTTTAAAATGAATGTTTATTGTAAAATTTTGGTTTATATCTATTTGTATTTTGTTTTAAATATTTCATTGTAATGGTTAAAAATAGCTACCAGAAACTTAAAGTTAAAATTTCATAATGTAAACCCTCATGACAATGCCCTATCTTTGATGGATCATAATGTCAAAATCATACAAAAGATGCCCAACATAAGAAATTTGAGAGACATTTTTAGTGCTCACTTTCCCAAGCTACAAATGCATTCATTGATACACTTATATAAGTAAATGGGGTGTTGTACAATATTACTACTTGTAGAGAGTAGAAGTGTCATGAATATGTAGATGGTTTGGATCGTAATGGCATAAAAACACTAAAGATTAGCCAAGAACATGTATTTCCCCTTTTCATGGACTTTCACATAAGCAAAATCCCAAACACTACTAAACTCCATATTTTAATTGAGTGGTGCAATTAGTAGAATTTGATTTATAATTAGATAGAGCAAGTTTTTCCATGCGCCACTTCATAACAATTGGAAAATACTACTATACTTTTTGAGGAAAATCTATGCAAAGTTTGCTTCAGGGAAACAAGTTAATTATTTCATCACTTGGCATTCCATAGGGCTAGTTTAGTGATTCCATAAAGTTGACCCTAAGCAATATACCAAGTTGAAAACCACCCAATTCCTCCATATAGGTGTTTACCTAACGAAAAATTCTCACATCTAGAGCAAACGCTTCCACAAACATAAGAAGTGTCGCTCTAGTTGACATGGAAAATGGTGCATCATACAACATTCGTTAAGGGTATTTACAATTTATCCAAATCATATCACTATATAATTTTTAATCAATTTTGGTACTTTATGGGTGGAAATTTTGGTTTTTTTACCTTGTTGGTCCCATTTTAGGGGTAGGTCATGTTTTGGTGATTTGATGTCTAGAAACTTCTAGAGCTTGTTTTAGGCATCAAATGGTTTTTTTTGCAAACAAAGTTCCCATTATCTCAACAATGTTCTACACATTGATTGTTATTTTGAGATTCTTCTCTAGTCATATTGCTATTTTGAGATTGTTTTCTTTGGCTTCATATGTTAGGAGAGAATGTGATTCTAGTACCTCTAGTTCTTCGAGTGCACTATGGCATACTCTCTATTTTTGTACCACATATTATAGATACATTCCCCTTGTACATTTTTTTATGTGCCGGATCTCTCTCTACATCTCTCCTTTAGATTGGATCTCCATATTTGGAGTTAGATTTACTTGGGTTTTTGGTTTTTAGGTTAGAGAGTTACCTCTTACATTTTTTTACATTTTTTAGGAGTCGCCTTAGTGCTCCCAATCTTTATGGACATCATGGTACCTCATAATCCCATTGACCTATTTTTGTGGTCATTTGTTGGACATTAAAAAAATTATCTTATCTTATCTAGGATGCAAAATACTCTTTCCAAGTAGGGAATTCTCCAAGTGAAACCTTTATGTGGTCATCATGAAAGGTGTCCCTTGAATTGTCAAGAGAACTCCAATGCTAAAGGGAAGAATACCAATCCGACAACCATCTAAGGCTAAGAAATTATAGAGCAAGTTATCTCAATTATGAAAATCCATCACCAACCATCTACCATGTGCTAATCCATCTCATACCATCCAAGGGTTCATCATACACCTTTTACCCCAAATCTCTTGAAACACCCCGACACATTCTGTAAACACTTTTAGAGTAACAAAAACACCAACATTCCCTCTGTTTGTCTTAGATTTTTTCTAGCATTTTTCTATAAATTGATTGTTTACCTTAGATTCTCTCTTGTTTTTTTCTTTTTTTTTTAATCTTTTTTTAAAACTTTAGATTAGTTTTCCTTTTATTTCATGCATTACATCTATATTAAGTTTCTTTAGCCAAGCTCCAATAGATGATTAAAACGTCAATCAAATATTGTATATGGTTATTGGAGTAGTCTAACGGGTCGACGATTTCGCCCGGCGTTAGACTACTCCGTCTACCACCATCACCGTCCCGGCATCCGGAGTCCGGCACCTCAGCGAAATCGTAACAGGAGAGATGTGGGTCCATCATTTGTCAGCTTGTCAACGCTATCGTGGATTTCCTGCCGATCGTCGTCCCGTCGCCGCAGCCAATGCCCCAGCATTTACTCCACCACCCCGCGGGTTGGTGGCTACTCCCTCCCTCGTCGACCCGAGTTCCCTGCTGATTTCGAACGCAGACTCTGCATCCATCCCTTGCTCCCTCTCGGCTTCGAACCAGATGTTCCGGCGCCTGCATCCACACTCTGGTTTACGTCCTCTTTCCTGCAAAACAACGGATTCAAGACAGGAAATCCACATTCACAAGATCGTGGGCGTTAGACAGTAGAATCGCTGCAGTATTAGACGATTCACTTCAAAGTCAAAGACAAATACTCTACATCCATCCCGAATGGTGGCTACTCCCTCCCTCGTCGACCCGAGTTCCCTGCTGATTTCGAACACAGACTCTGCATCCATCCCCTGCTCCCTCCCGGCTTCGAACACTAGTGCTGATGTCCCTAAATGATCAAGGCCAGTGGATGAGACAGAGTGTGACCAAAAACTGGTGTATCAAACCAATATATCAATATACATACCCCTATCACATCAAGTATTGTTCATCCATGTTAAAATCAAGTGTTTCAAGGTGAGTATCATTTGAAATTTGATAAGCTAAACCAAGATGATTGATAATTCATAAGCAGCCAGTGTGGACCTCCCAAGCCACTGTAAGAATATATATGGGGTTATGTCTGACCCTTAAGGAATGAGTAATGTGAATAGAGCCGACTAGGGCTAGCATTCGTCACTATGATAAAAACATTTACGTTTTCATTGGTGTGGTACATGCAAAAGAGAAGGTCACCATAAGCATGAACGCCCAATAATTACATAGTATTGGGATACATGAGACCTGAATCCTATACACTCAGGCGGAGCTGTTAGCCTTGGTGTTAGCATGGATATAGCCGCTAAATCAACTTGATAAAATGGATCAATTTCCTCAAGAACCATATTTGTAACTGTATATATATAACCGAGGGAGATGTCACAAGATATGGGTTTGGAACTACTAAAATCTTGGGTTATAAAACTGAAGAATGCAAGCAGTTTCATGAGGAACAAACTATTTCCAACATTGTCATGTGACAACTTAGAGAAGATAGAGAACATCGACTCAGAATATGTCAATAAATTCCAATTTCATTGAATTATAATACAATGTAGTGACAGTGACAGTGCTAAAGATAACACAGGTTCAGAATATGTCAACTTATTTAAAAAAATTTGATTTTGATCAAAATTATAAGTTATTGAAAAAATCAAATCAATTCAAAAAAACATGTAAAAAACTTTGCATCTCACAAATTCCGCTGCTCCGGATCCTGTGGATGGCCACATATTTTCCAAAACGATGAGAGTCGGTGAATCCTTCCTTTCATATTTGTCCCACTATATAAGAATGGAGTAGTCTAACATTGTCATGAGCGGTGAACTAACTTTGTCTGACCGGCGTGTGAGCCCGCGATCTTGTGAATGTGGATTTCCTGTCTTGAATCCGTTGTTTTGCAGGAAAGAGGACGTGAACCAGAGTGTGGATGCAAGCGCCGGAACGTTTGGTTCGAAGCCAAGAGGGAGCAGGGGATGGATGCAGAGTCTGCGTTAGAAATCAGCAGGGAACTCGGGTCGACGAGGGAGGGAGTAGCCACCAACCTACGGGGTGGTGGAGTAAATGCTGGGGCGTTGGCTGCGGCGACGGGACGGCGATCGGCAGGAAATCCACGACAGCATTGAAAAGTTGACAAATGATGGACCCACATCTCTCCTGTTACGATTTCGCTGAGGTGCCGGACTCTGGACTCCGAGACGATGACGGTGGTAGACGGAGTAGTCTAACGCCGAGCGAAATCGTCGACCCGTTAGACTACTCCTATGGTTATTAACATGGGATGGCAGCACATGACAGTTATTTAAAATGCATGTACGATAGCTTGTCGAAGGTCAAATCTATGTGCAGGTGCCATTATTATGCAAACAGGCTTCGGAGTTTGTTCCTATTCAAGGATTGACATCTGGTTTTGATTCGTACTTAGTAAAACACCTACCTTATCATTCAGTGCAAACGGTGATAACCATTTCCAGAATGCCCAGAGATCAAAGAGGGTTTCAAATTGTTGAATAAATTCAAAGAAAATCTCTACACAAGATTAAAAGCTGTATATGATTAGTAGATCTTGTGACTAACAAAGACAATAAATCAGGTACTGGAAACAACTGGCATTCGTCTCGGATGTGAGAGACATTCTCTCTGGAACAGAAGGAAAGGCGAGATGATAATAGGTATTCAACTTCAAAGAAGCGCAGCTACTGTATTTGTCACAGATACAATCCTGGCTACGTTGATGTGCTCTCCACGGTCAGTCTATTCGTGGGACATTATAGTTCAAAAGGTGGGCAATAAGCTATTCTTTGACAAAAGAGATGGGTCTCAGTTGGATTTGTTGTCTGTAAACGAGACATCCCAAGAGCCTCTGCCTGAAGCAAAGGAAGATATCAACTCTGCACATTCTCTAAGTGTCGAGGGAAAGATGTGAAGTCCACAGTGTTTTGGATTTAAGGGGTAATCACGATTTCTCACCTTGAATGCTTTGAATGAATTTGATCCAAAGTATTCATGAGTTGTTTGGCGCCGGAAACTAGAAACTCGACAAGGTGTTGTTTTGGTAACTGAGCTCAATAACAACGCAAACAAACTTGCAAAATGGATAGCGCAAGCTCTTCTTGCAAGTGCATATGTCATAAAGCTGGGTTATGTGTCACGAATTCACCCTCGTGATCACTTCAACCATGTTATATTGAAAGTTCACGAATACACCGGAGCCTTGGTGTCCCTCCCTGGGCCTACTCACTGCCAATTTGGGTGTTGAGAATTCCAATTTCTATTCTGGAGGCCGGAATACGGGTTTTCATAAATTATTATGTCGTTGGTTACGATCCTTATGTTGGAAGGCTCTTTCGCCAGTATCTGCTGCTGGTCTGTGTTCATCAGATGGTCGTTGCACTATTTCAATTTATTGCATCATTGGGATGGAGCATGATCGTAGCCAACACATTTGGTTCTTTTGCATTGGTGATTATTTTGCTCCTCGGTGGATTTCTTCTCTCTCGACATGACGTAGCCAACACATTTGGTTCTTTTGCATTGGTGATTATTTTGCTCCTCGATGGATTTCTTCTCTCTCGACATGACATCAGAGGCTGGTGGATTTGGGGTTACTGGATATCTCCTCTCATGTATTCCCGAAATGCCATCTCCCTGAACGAGTTCTTGGCTCACAAGTGGAACAAGCCTTCCATCAGAAATAGCCAGTGCAAATGCAATCAAATTGAACAATGACACCCTGGGTGTATATATTCTAAAATCGCGTGGAATATTTGCACATGGATACGCGGTCTTCTTTAACTTTTGCTTCACTCTCGCGCTTTCTTACCTCAAACCTCTCGGTAAATCCCAGGCCGCGGTGAGTGAAGATACTTTGCAAGACCAACATGCAAATAGAACAGGGGAAACGAAGGCGGTTGAACTGAGCACTCATCAAGGATCTAAAGGGAAGTCCATTGCAGAATCCACGTCCAAAGGGCGTGCTGGTGAAATTTTTAGGAGAAGGGCTGTATCGTCTGCCGGTTCTCTGTCAAACAGATTAGGGTCAACAACCGCTGCTACTTCCGGAGAGGAAAAGACGGGCATGGTTCTTCCATTTCAACCGTGAAACAGAGTAATGGTTATTTCCTTGATGAGCAAAAAAAGCAAAACTGCAGACAAATTTTTTATTGAAAAATACTCTTGCTAATGGAGTAGCAGTGGAATTCAATAAAGAACTGGAAACAAGTATTAAAAATACTTTACTCGATGGGAAGTCTTCAATGGCTTGATGGATGGTTGTGCTAGCAGAAGCAACCATAAGGTTTTGATTCGATGATTCAATTCAGTTAGAAAAGACACCTGTCATAATCAAGATTGCAGTTAGCTTGAAATTGCCTATTTTGGTACAATTCGATGCTAGGAAAGTGGATCTAGAAAAAATCTGTTGTTGGTTTCTTTTCCTATATATTGTAAATATCTGCTAAAGAAAAGGCACGAGACATGGGAGTCGAGAAACTGGAACTTATGCAAACCTACAATACTTTATGTGTAGGATCTTTTTGTTTTATGAATGATTAATGTCTATTTGGAGCTAGGTTTTGGATTTATATTATGTTTATGTTTATTAGTTTTGTTTGAACCTTGGTTTATAATGCAGTTATGTAGATGTCTTTTATATAGATGTTGTATTTACTTGTGAATGTTTGTGTTTACATGATATTTGGGATGTTATTTCAAATGTCTATACTTTTATATATATTACAATAATAAAATGTATGTTTATTACTTGTTTATATATATTCTTAAAACCCTATTTCAATTGCTTAAAACAGTGCAATCATTCATACTACAGATTTGCTTCCTTATACATATTTTTACCTGATGTTATCAGATCATTTTATCTCTGTGTATAGTTCTTACTATATCTGAATCTTATATTGTTAGTCCAAAAACCCCAAAATTTATCTTTGTATGTTGGGGTGTCTGAACACTACTAACCCCGTAGTCTAGGTAGCAGACTTTAGGGAAAACACCCTCTTTATGAAAAAATCATTTCTATCTGCACCTTTCAACTCCTTTTGTAACTCCACCAAACCTACTACCTACAAATATACACTAGCTACAATTCTATAATTAAGCACTATCCAATGTAAGGAAACTACCACCCAAGATATCACAACATTGCAATCCAAAGATTCATGAATGTTAGAATTTGGAAGCTGCATAACCAAGATCACTAAAAGAAAGACAAAACATAGAAACAAAACAATGAGGAGCTCATTTAACCATGATGATCAAAGATCATATCCCAACCATAGACAAAACAATGTCGCCCCTGAGCTCACCCTTTCAAGAGAGATAACCGTTCAAAGATAGAAGTACTTCCAAGTCATAGTAGCACAAACCCCAAAGAAAGATGAGAAAAACTTCTCCAAAGATGGAGAAATCCATAAAAATAGTCTCCTAGCTACAATAACGAACTTTCTCTTGTTAGGGAGAACTTTTATTTTTTGTTGTATCCAAATGAGCAAGAATCCCTCCTATTTATAGTGTTTTCTAGGTGACTTTTGACTAAGGATGACCTAGCTGCTTTACTAGGGCCAACTTGTCAAACAATAATAAAAATACTTATTTTTATTATTTATTTCTAGGTCAAATTGTCTTATTTCACAAAGAAATTACATTTTATTTTATTGTTTCTTTGGCTGACTTGTGAGATGGTGTCTCACGTAGCTACTAAAACAACACTCCCTCTTAGCTAGGGAGGCATCATCAGTGTTGATCAACTAAAACGAATATAGATATCAACGGTACATCACTGATATCCAAAATATATCTATGGAAGGGCCTCCAAGACAATCTCAGTTCATCGATAAGTGTCTATGAGTCTACATGTGTTAGTTTAATCCAATTCATCGGAGATCATGCACTAGCTGTGCAAATCTTCCCATTACATCGAAAAGTCATACATGCATCAACACAACCTAGTTCGTTGGGTAAGCATGCACCAAGTCACGGGGGCTTCACTTGTTGACCAATATACTATCACATTAGTTCATATTGTTGGTTTTAAAATTATCAAAAATTGAAACCAATATATTGTAGGTATTGGGGGGATGAGGGGTTTAAGGTGGGGCTGGGTAGGGTGGTTTATAAGGATTGAGCTATAAAACGGGGTGGGGAGGAGGTTTTAAGTATTGGGAGGGGGTTTCAACAAAAAGAGTTTGGGTCAATATCTCTCGAAATTAAGGGTATTCTTTAATATCCCACGATCACACGTGCTATGTGAGAGGTTCACTAACTGAAGTCCCCATGCACCAAGTCAACATTCTTCAGGTCAACCTAGTTTGTCAAGGAATATGCATCTTAATGTGCATAAACACATCCAAAATATATCACTAGGGCTATCAATGCTAGTGATTCTACACCACATCATGGACTACAACCTCCTCATAACATCCATAAGGACTATAAATCCCAAATATAGCATAAAAATAGAAGAAATATACAATAGGAGAGTAATCCACACCTAAAAGATGAATAGCAGAGATAAATATCAATCCTCTTCGAGGGAGGAACCTCCTTACACAATGTACAAGACAATACAAGATGATATGATGCTAAAATGAGAATATCCCCTTCTTATATATAGGAGATACTGGTGTACAATAACAACTAATAAACCCACTATTAGACCCCAAGCCTACATAACTAATATGTAATGCCCCACAATATAGGGGGTAATGTGCCACATTATATGGTGTAGTGTGTCATCAATAAGGGCTTAACATGCCCCTCCCCTTATAAAAGTGTTGTCCTCGACACTGAAGTAGTTCTGGATGCTGCTATATAAAGGACTCATCTTCCCATGTTGAATCTTCTGTGGGTAAGTTCTTCTATTTAATGAGATACTCTGAAATTGATAAATTTCGAAGCTGTCTAGTTTGTATTTCAGTAATTTCTTCAGGCTCCAAGATGACTTTTCCTTCCTCATTAAGTTCTAGTAACATCGTTTGAACTAGTAGCTTGTCACCGATTACCTTATTTAAACAAGAAACATGGAAAACTGGATGGACTCGTGAAGATGTAGGTAGTTCCAATTTGTAGGCCATACTACCAATATTTTGTAACACCTTGTAGGGACCGTAGTATTTAGGTGATAATTTATGATCCTTCATGGTGTTCTTCAGCGACATCTGTTTGTATGGTTGTAGTCTTAAAAACACCCAATCCCCAACATTAAAGCTTCATTCACTACTGTGTTGACCGGCTTGTTGTTTCATTCGATTTTGTGCAGATTCAGGTTGCCCTTTTAGAGTTGAAGAACTTGTTGTTGATGCTCCATGTGGTCTTCCACTACTTGAACCTTAGAGTCTCTTAATGAGTATGTGATGGATGGTGGAGGGTAGCCATACAGTGCCATAAATGGGGTCATTTTGGAAGATGTATGGAAGGACGTATTATACCACCATTCTACCAATGGTAACAACTTCACCCATTTTGTTTGTTTATCAGCTGCAAAACATCAAAGATACCCTTCCAAACATTTGTTTACTATCTATGTCTGTCCATCAGATTGAGGGTGATAAGATGATCTATGAGCCAGTTGAGTACCCAAACAAGAAAATAATTCGGTCCAAAATTTTCCAGTGAAAATGGGATCCTTGTCACTTACTATAATATTTGGAGTACCATGTAGTTTTTGTACTATCTCATAAAAGAATTGGCGACCGTGCTTGCTTTGAAGAGGTGAGATAGTGCACAGAAGAGTGTGCATATTTAATAAGTCTATCAACAACCACCATGATGACACTCTTTCCTTCAGACTTTGGTAAACCTATGATGAAATCCATCGAGACCTCTGTCCACCTTTGGTTTGGAATGGAAAGTGGTTGTAGGAGACCAGGGGTCTTAATTGTTTCCACTTTATTTGTTGGAAAACTAAACATTCTGCCACAAATCTTTGAACGCTGGTTTTAAGACAATCCCCCAAAAAATCTTTCTTTACCCTATGGTAGGGTTTTAAGAAACCTAAGTGCCCTCCTATCAGTGAAGAGTGGAATTCATAAAGTACCATTTGCTTGTGCTGGGAACTCTTACCAAGATATAAGTGATCATTGTACCATAGAAAGCCATCTTTCCACCTAAATGCATTAGAGGCACTAGGATCCTGTTGCATCTTTTGAATAAATGTCCATATATTTTTTTGTCATTTTTCCATTCGTCATTTTCTTCGGCTATCCAATCCGGTTGGATGATCGAAATAGCATAGAGTAATGCTTCAACATCCTCATATTTTTTGGAGAGTGCATCTGCGACAACATTTTTCTTCCCCTTTTTGTAGATGATTTCAAAGTCATATCTCAACATCTTTGTTACCCATTTTTGTTGCTCTTCTGAACATAGGCTTTGTTCCCAAAAGTATTTAAGGCTATCATGATAATTTTTAACCTTGAAATGTCTCCCTATAAGGTAGGGTCACCATTGCTTCAAGGCATGTAATATTGCCAACATTTCCTTCTCATAAATGTGATTTTTAAGTTCTTTCCCTTGATTGGATGACTAGTGAAGGAAATAGGGTGTCCTTCTTGCGTTAGTACCACTCCAATTCCATTTCCTGAAGCATCAAATTCCACAACAAAGGTTTTTGTGAATTCTGGTATCGCCAAAACAAGAGCTTTACACATGGCCTCTTTGAGTTGTTGAAAGGCTTGAGTTTCCTCTGGAGTCCAAGAAAATTCATCTTTCTTCAGTAACGATGTTAGAGGATATGCTATTCTTCCATAGTTCTAAACAAAATTGCGGTAGTACCTTGTGAGACCTAACAACCCTCGAAGATTCTTTGGCGTTTTGGGAATTGGCCAGCCCATCATGGATTTAATTTTTTTAGGGTCTACCTTGACACCTTCATGAGATACAATATGACCCAAATATGACCCAAATACTCTACCTCCTTTCTCCCAAAGAAACATTTTGAGGGTTTTGCATACAGTTCGTTCTCCTTTAGTAGTTGTAGTACCTTATCAAGATGTTGAACATGTTATTCCCAAGACTTGCTATGTATTAGTATATCATCAAAGAATACCAGCACAAATCTTCTAAGGAAAGGCTTGAAAATAAAATTCATCAAACCTTGAAATGTGGAAGGTGCATTTGTTAAACCAAATGGCATGACCAAAAATTCATAGTGACCTGCATGAGTTCTGATGTTATTTTGGGGATGTCTTCATCCTTCATTCAAATCTGAAGATACCCGAAACGAAGATCTAACTTTTTGAAAACAACTACTCCATGTAATTCGTCTAGCAATTCATTAATGACGGGAATGGGAAACTTATCTTTAATGGTGATCTTGTTGAGCTCTCTATAATTAGGACACATACGCCATGATCCATCTTGCTTGCATACCATTACCACTGGTGTAGAGTAAGAACTTTGGCTAGGCCTAATTATGCCAGCCTCTAACATTTCATCCACCATCTGCTCAATTTCACTCTTTTGGCTATAGGGATATCAATAAGGTCTAATGTTAGGAGGAACACTGCCTAGAATTAAGTGGATAACATGATAAAGGTCACGAATAGGTGGAAGACCTTTGGGAATATCTTCGAATACCTTGGAATGGTTATTACTGACCCTTTGGAGATCTGGGGAGATAGGGACTTTTGAGGTTTGAACATTTAATGAGCATAATTGTGCAATTATACCTTGATGTCCCTTTTTTAACAACTTTGTGATACCATTAGAGCTTATCACCTTGCTTGGTTTTCATGTGATACCATTTAATTCATATTCTTTACCTTCCCATGAAAATTTCATGAAAAGTTTTTGAAAACTAAAATCCAATGTTCCCAATGATTGTAACCATTGGAAACCAAAGACAAAATCAACACCACCAATTGTGATAGCAATCATTGGACTATTCAATACATATCCCCCCATAGCTATATTGATATTATGACATTTCCCTAGGAAATTTATAGTTCCTCCATCTGCAATCACTGACTTGAAATTATGGTGCTCAATAAACAAAGCAATTAAGAACTTTGGCTAATTTATAGTGAATGAAATTATGAGTACTACCAGAATCAATCAACACTATTACCTTTTTTTTTATGTATCCTTCTATCTTGATAGTTTGAGGAGTGTTAATTCTAGCCAATTCATGACAAGATATGGTGGGATAAATTTCTTCTGAAGTATCCTCTTCTATTTCTTATGAAGTCACCTCTTCTTGAGATGCTTCCTCTTCTTTTGGTTCTTCCTCTTCACAATCTATGTAGAATAATTTCTTCTCATTGCACTTATGGCCCTTACTATACTTGTTATCGCAATCAAAGCATAATCCTTTTGCTCTTCTTTCATTTAGTTGTTGGGGTGTCAACATTTGTGGTAGCTTAGAAGGAACATTATTTTCTCTATATTTGTTGGAGAAGGCCTTTCTAGTATTCATTGCCATATTTTTATTTTCAACCTTCCTTTCCATCGTGAAAGCCTTCTCTAGCGATGATGGTTCAAAGAGATGCACCTCATGTTGAATGTTATCTTTCAAGGTTCCAATAAAGATATCTAACAAATTATCTTCTGAAATATTCTTCACTCTAAGACTTAGTTGCTCAAAATTGTTTGATGTGATCTCTAACTGAACCTTGTTGCTTGATATTTACCAATTGACTGAAGAAGGTGTTGTTATTTATATCCCCATAATGTTCAATCAATTCTTCAGTGAATATAGACCAAGAGATAATAGACTCCTTTTTACAGTCACAAAGCCATTGGTACCATACAAACTGATTAGGTTCTAAATACAAGGATGAAATAGTTACCTTTAGAATAGTGGGCACTTGGTGTAGATCAAAGAATTGCTCCATCTGAAAAATCCATGTGATTAGATCCTTTCCATCAAACTTTCGCATGTCAGTCTTGGGGATAAAATAGTTTCTTGGACCTAAATTGAACCTATGATGTTGTAGTGAATCATCAACTTTTGAGGACTCCAAATTCCTACTCTCCAATTGTTTTTCAATTTTCTCCAAACGTGATTGGAATAAGTCATCGTGTTCCTCCTTATCCTCTTCTTGAGTAGATTGTTGAGGAACAAAGTTATGTTTGATATCCTTGATAAAATCCTTCAAGTCTTAGAGATCTTCTTTACTAGCCATCCCTTTGATATCCTCTTTAATAGCCATCTTCTTTTCTAATTTAGCAAAGTCATCAATTTTCACACTTTCTTTAATTATATCTTCCAACTTGGACACTCTAAAAGAAATGTCTTCCATTTCCTCGTAGGTTAGGGATGAACCCTCTGGGGGTTTGAGTGGAGTGTTATTCTTTACACTTCCTTTTGGTGGCATTTTTAACAATGTCACACCCTATGTTTTACCACAAATACATCCTTCTACTAAAATTTATTCAAATGCAATATGGCGTACCTTTTTCAATCACTGATTTAGAGGTTGTTTTAGGGCCGACTTGTAACTAAGTTAAACTTTGAATTACAACTCCTCTGAGGTTGAAAAATATTTCTATAGTACCTTGATATGTCCTCTTTCCATTTCCGCATATTTGACCTAATTTTGATGGAACAACAAAAAGTTATTGCAAATATACCAAAACCTCTTATTTTTGTCCTATCGAGAAGAGCAAACTTGTACTACATTCCATGTGTCCACTGTTTCATTTCTGTATCTGAAAATTCTAACACATATACCCTAGTCCATCTTATTTCATATGCAACTAGTCTCACTCTATTTGGATCTCGGATTCCTCATATATGACCTTTTCCCCAAGAACACATGTTTTAGACTAACTATAGGACTAGTACAAAACCCTCGCTTCCTCCACAATTATATCCAAAATGGTAATGGATCAGGATCTAAAGTTTTTATTGGACATAGTTTGGCCTGTTTTGGAAGTGGGTTTTTAACCTTGATATTTGATTCCTTTTAGAAAAACATTTGTAGTGAAAGTTCCACGATAACTCGTTTTGCATAAACTAGTCCCGAGGAGAGAGCTTTGATACCAAATGTTATGCAACCAAGTCCCAAATATAGCATAAAAATAGAATAAATAGACAATAGGAGAGTAATCCATGCCTAAAATATGAATATCATAGGTAAATATCAATCCTCTTATAGGGAGGAACCTCCTTACACAATGTACAAGACAATACAAGATGATATGATGCTAAAATGAGAATATCTCATTCCTATATATAGGGGATACTGGTGTACAATAACAACTAATAAACCCACTATTATATCCCAAGCCTACTTAACTAATATTTAATGTCCCACAATATAGGGGGTAATGTGCCACACTATATGGTGTAGTGTGTCATAATAAGGGCTTAACATAATCATATGAGGGATCACAAAGGACATAAATTTATGCGATACTTTCATCATATTTGTATGGGAAACAACCCATAAATCTCGCAACCATACAAGTTGCTAAATTTGTACAATATCTGACTCTGTTTCATGCTAGGTGTATAACTACAAATTCATTCCTTCTTCATATTGGATGTAGCTCTCAGTTGTGCCAATCCTTTTTCATACTAGATGCAAGAACTTATAGAGCCAATCCTTTTTCATTTTGGATGTCAGTCATATATGTCTTCCTATAAATCCATCCATGTTTCAAGTTGGATATGAATACTACACGTATTTCACAAATCCAAACCTGTTTCATGCTGGATGTGAAGAACACATAATTATTGCATGAAAGCCATCCTTGTTTCATGTTATATATGAAGGCCACATATGTCTTTCAATAGAGCAAGCCTTGTTTCATGCTAGATATGAAGACAGGTTCATACAGAACCAACACTGTGACTATTACTCCATCGTTATGATGCGTCGCGGATAGTCATGCATATTCCTCAAAGACCTTGACTATTACCTCATTTCTAAGATGAATCTCTGATAGTCCTCGAAGGTCTTTACTATTCACATAGTCTTCAGATACCTTAACTATTACTCCATACCTAGGATGAGTCTCGAATAATCATCAAATATCTTGACTATGGAGTCTCCTCTTACAGGCATACGGAGTCATGTACCATGACTTACTGGCATCAAAGCTATTCATAACATAACCTACCAGTGTCAAAGTTAGGTGTTCCATCATGACTTTCCCAAGGAGCTATAGATAAATGTACCATGACATACTAGGATTGGAGCTATGTATAACATAACTTACTAGTGTTGGATCCAGGTATCACTGCATGGCTCAGAGGTGTCCACCTAGAACTTAGGAGTTCAAGTTCATAGGTTACATATGTCCACATCAAATTCTCACCCACAAATGTTTACATAGAACTTAGGTGTTCCCAAAATCACCATCATAGTTCATAGGTGTAAAATCACTTGTCCTTGGATGTGTTCTTAGAACTCAAGCGTTCCCAAAATCACCGTCACTATTCATAGGTGTGCAAATTAGGATAGAGAGTTCACACATAGCTCATCCTTTCCTCTTAGTGAAGGGTATAATCATGGAACCAATCTCCACACTCCATTGTATAATTTCAAGTACTAGAGTACGATCTCATCCTGTGTCATACAAGTACTAGTGTGTTCCATCATCTCCATCCCCTTTTTGGGATCTTTGAGACATCTCCTCACTCCTTACGAAGTGATGAGGATAATATGGTCTTGCACATATGTCAACTAGCAGAGACATCAAATAAATCGTGAAAAACATTTATGTCCTGCCCTATTCTAGATATGAAAAAAATAATAACAAATCATATCATTGAAATAATGTACCTACAAGAGAGAGTATTATGACAACATATCTTTGTGCAAGCTTATTTCTTTCATGAACTGTTGCATCCCACATTTTATGAATGCAAGATGATAAATTTTCCACATGTATGCATACCTAGCCCTTGGAGTTTTGTGTACCAAATGCATCCAATGGATACCATACATTTATTATATGGTTCTCACATAATATAACAATTCCATATACATCTATAAACCTACTACCCATACAAAGAAAAATCTTACCAATGCGAGCCAAGCTTGCACACCCTTTAGTCTCCATCTCTGTTCTGTATCTGCACATCCAATCCATGGATGAATAGAACCTTTTCTTGATGATCCATATAATATGTGATCATCCATATTCCCCATGATGAATTCTTCCACCCATAGAGGTAGTTGATGAAATCTTTATTCCAAGACTTGAATTTCAAAAATGATTCACCCATGCAAGAAAGCATTGGGCACCCATGAATCTTCATTTAAGTGATTTACTTGTCTACCCAATCCTTGGATAAAAAAATACCATTACATGTTTCCTTAAATAGTTTTTCCTTAGCTATTTTTTCCATAGCTAAGTCTTCCTCATGACTCTTCTTCAAATCAACAAATGCTTGACCAAAATATTCTTCATTTTTCTCAATAAGTTTCAGTGCCTAGTCTCCATTTTGTTTTCTCTCAAATCCTTCAATCACATAGAAATCAGAATGCACATCCTATGCATATGTACTGGAGGTATATGATGGCTGAAAAACACATTTTTTTGGTTTTCACATGTCAGGACAATGTCAGTCATAACAAAAAAAAATATTGTAGAAATTAAACTCTTCACCTCTCGCAACCTTCGTTCCAAAGGTGTCTCTATTCACCCAATCAATGGATGAATAAGGAATTTTATTTGTTGATCCGTATGGAATTTGATCAACTATCTTTCTGGTAAAGAATAACACTTCATCCTTACTCTCAATCTTAATGAATGCTTGTCCAATAGTTTCTTCCTCATAGCTTTTCACAAGCATCTGCAAATATGCTCCTCCCTCATGGCTTTCCTCCACATGAGGTCCCTTCAACGAATCCAAAGTTGTTCCTATCATGTGCACATGATTATTTTCCATGCAAGATGGGGGGTGTGGTAAATTCAACTCCCTTTGAAGTTTATCTTTCTACAACCTTGACTCTTGAAGAGCTTCTTGGGTTCTCTTCAAGGAATCATATGTAGCCTCCCATTCACTATGGATCCTTTCAGACTCTTTTTTTTCCTTCTTGAATGCACAATGGTACATTTCAGCCACCATGAGGAGATAATCTCTATTAGATAGTAAGTTCATATATCTCTCCCTCGTCTTACCCATTCCTTCCTTAAGTGTTATGCACTCTTCTAGAAAGGCTTCTTCTTCCATCTCTCCTCCAGAAGCTTTCCAACAACATCTTCCCACCAAGGCATTGATTTCAACAAGATTATTCATTTCTTCCATAATCTTCTCTCTGTCCTCTTTTAGTGATCCACTCAAATGATGTGGGTCTCAAAGAATATCATCCACCAAGGTTTCTTCTTCTAAAAAATGGCATATAAGGTTTTATACTTTTTTTAAATTTGTTTACAGTTCTATTGGGATGGAGTTTCTGTGAGTGATAATTTACTGGTTTGGGAAAAGAAAAAAATATCTCTATGATTATCTTCCTTTGTTCATTTTATGGGAGGTATGGAAAGCCAGGAACCTCTACTTGTTTTCCAACCATTCACAGGAGATTCCGGTGGGATTCTTTGATGGAGCTGCTTTGGATGGGAATTATGGTGTTGTTCTTGTGATAAATATTAATAATCACATAATGATAAAATGATGGTTAAAGGTGGGTATAGGAACAAACACTCGTGTGGAAGAGATTGGGATTTGGATCCTTCTTACATGCTCCAAATTATGGGGGTTGACTCATTTGCAAGTTATGGGTGACTCACTAGTTATCATCAATTGGGACTTGGGGATGGCTCAAGTAAAATCCATGGAACTAATTCACTAGCTATTCAACATCAAATATGTGATAAAAGAATTTAGGGGGTTATCGTTCATCCACTTCTACAGGGAACTTAATGTTGAAGCAATCTCCCTTTAAAAAGTTGCATTGGGTGAAATGGATGGAAAGCTTCATTAAAATATTTTTATTGATGATTATGTTGTGAGAGAGGTTCATCTGTTTCTCTTATAATGGAACATTACATTGGTCATAAACTTCTGGAAAATATGGTGTTGTCGTATTCTCTTTTTTGTACTGAATCCATGTCCCATGTAGTTTCTACGTCATTTTAGTTTTCTTGTTGTCTTTACCTTGATGGAATTAAGGATATGGTTATAACAAGATCATTTTGGTTGTGTAGATATACCCTTGGATCTAGGTTCTGATGTAATTTTGACACAAATTTTTAATATAAAGTTGTCTTATATTTCTGAAAAAAAAAGAAAAAAAACAATTGTTACTTCCTAAGGCCCTAATTTAGTTCCATAACCATTCCTTAGGGGAAAGCTATCATTTATATGAAAAACCTCAACATCATATCTATATTCCAATCTTTGGAAGAATATTCTTTTTGCTAGTCATGTGAGATGTTTTGGGACCACATGCATCGACCATGTTCCTTGGAGGAAGTTGTTATGGATAGGTACCTAGTTTTTACAAGCGTATTACAAACCTCTAAAGTTTCTCATATCCCACACATGGTCTATAGGGTTTGCGTAGTGGTTCAAGTCCCCATGCATGGCCCATAGGCCCTAAAAGTAAATTTTCTAGTGCTCAAAGCCCTATGTTTGGTCATAAAACATGACATGGACAAAAGACAATTTCTTCATGTGCAAAACCTTGAAATGGCACCCACAACTCATTTTTATGTTGTAAAATTATCTTTGCAAGTATTATCTGATGGTATGAGTCCATATGAAAAAGAAATGGCACCAATTATACATGCAATAAAACGGTGACAACTTGTTGTGAGACATTTTAAAGTCAAGACAAACTATTGTAGCCTAAAGTACTTTTTGGAGCAAATACTATCATCAAAATAGTGACAAAAATGGCTAGAAAATATGCAAGGGATTTGTTAGGATTATTAATCCTCCCTTGTCCAAATTTGGTCATATGTCTAAATTGGGAGTCATGTCTAAATCGGGATTCCATCCAGTATATTTATAGTCATTAACACCATTAGGTCCACTTGGCCTAATTGGGGCACATGTTTCAGTTACTAAAGTGTGGGGAACACTAATGGAGGATCACTGCCACTGATTGAACTTGATTGCATCAGTTTAGGATCCTCTTAGACCAATCCCTACAATTTAGGAAGCCACTGGGAGTGCCAAAACCAACCAAGGTCCGTTCACTTAAGTTAATGACTAGTCAAGCTAAGTTAGGAGTCAGTTACATTCAGTTCTAGTACTCTACATTCAGTTAGCGCTAGGTTTACTTGATTGCACTCATGTGGGGCACATTTCTTACCTACCACAGTCATTTAACCTTATTCAACACTGAATGTAACACTTGAGTTGTGTTTTAGAGCTCCGATGAACTCCGGTTATGGTTTAGACAAGGTCAGTTAACTACTGAGTCCTTCGATAGTGATTTAGACAATGTCTTAGTTACCTACAGTCAAGTAGAGTCTATCAATTCGAATTTCCTCATGTGGATTCGAATTTCATGTGGCTATTAAAGCCATTTTACTTCATTGTAATTATTATCTAATTACCTTTGATTAATGAATGCATTCACAGCTGCAAGCCATTTTTGCATTGTTTCATTCTTCAATTGTTGAGTAAATTGTGAGATCTAATTTGTGAGTTATGTATTTGTCTACAGATCTATGTGCTCAAATTTACATGGTATTAGAGCCTCGGTGGACAAGACTCCTCTCCTCCTCAGATCTCCAGCTGGATCATTTTTTTTGGAAATTGCTCTTTCCAGAACTGCACCAGAAGCGGATAATTGACCACTAAATATCCCAAGTTAATAAATTGTTGATCAAGCTTGCTTAATCAACTATGCTGGGTGTGAAGGAAATTCCAAAAGTGCAGACTGTCAACCTTACTTTGTATGTTTGATTGTGTGACAGGTTATCAGCTTTTCTTACAGCATTTGCTACAAGCAGCCCTTCTTCTCATTGCATTAGCTACAGTAGCTCAGTTCTTCCTACTACATTCAAAATGGCTCATCCAATAGAGCCTCTCACTCCCTTCAACTATCACCAGTGGAAGGCACACATGGTCGTAATGCTTCGCACCAAAGGGCTCTTCAGACTCATAGAAGAAGCTGAGGAAGAGCCAGATTTAGATAAACACAAAGCTAAGTACATGAACAAGCTTGATGAATCCCATGGACACTTGCTCTCCTCAGTCTCTAAAGATCTTTGGTTCCACATCCTAGAATTGAAGACTCTCAAGGAGGTTTGGGACAAGCTTGCCTCCCTATTTGATAAGCATGATGAGATGAGGATCCATCAGCTAGAAAATGATCTCATTACTCTCATTCCATCCAATTTCGAATCTCTGAATGAATTCTTCACAAAGTTCAAGAACCTGATATATCTGTTAAAGCAATGCAAAGTGGAGAAAGATGAAGATCAGCTCATCCTTACTATTCTCACAAAGCTCAATGCAGAATACTCAGTCTTTATATCCACCTTCCAAACAGTAAGGCTCACTACTCCAAATTGGAAGATTCCCACTCTTAATGCTTTCATCCAATCTCTTATTTCTGAGAATGATAAATTGATCCAAATGGGGATCATTCGATCTCCCAAAGATCTAGCTCTAGTTGCAAGAGGAGATAAGGTAGCGAATGACAAAGGGAAGCAAAGATATGAATCCCCTGTGAAGAAAGACCAGTCAAAAGAACCTTTAGGTTCGAAGAGAAGAAAGAAGAATGGAAAGGGAAAGGTCCTCTGCTCTTATTGTGGAAGGGGCTTCCATTCAGAAAGATCCTATATGAGAAGACAAATTGATGAAATGGATCTTCTTTTGAAAAAGGAAAACATTTCTATACCTGCTAGCACAAGGAAGGATGACTCTAAAGAAGAAGATGATGAAGAATACCAAAGGAAAGGACATGCACTGAAGGCTTGATGCACATCAGCACTTGTCTTCCTCATTGATTCTGGAGCTTCCAACCATACGGTTGCATCCAGAGAATCATTCTCTTCTTTTTAGTCCTTTGATGGTCCTAGTATTCAGATGTGCAATAACAGTAAAGTCAAAACAAAGGGGAAGGGCTCTATCCAACTTGAACATGGAAGGTTCAAAGATGTGCTATTTGTTCCCTCCCTAGCTTCAAACCTATTATCTATCTATCAGATGACCCATACTGGATCTCCAAAGCGAGTGATATTTGGTCCTGACTCAGTGGAGATCACAGATATCTCTACTGGGAGCATCATAGCAAAGGGTATTACAAATCATGCTTCAAAATCATATGAGTTCTCACATTTCATGCCTCCTTCGGAAATAGTGCACTCTCAGCAGCCACCTGCAAGGGAAGGTAAAATCATTGCATCTACTTCTTTTACAACTTCTACTAGTATTGCAAATCCATCTATGTTAGTTTATGACCTTGAGATTCAAGGTCACTCAAATCTAGATTCAGTCCCTACTTCCAAACTGGAAGCTAGGAAGATGACTGGAAACTCACCTGACACTCAGAAAGGAAAGACTCTTGTGCTATGTCATGCTATTTTACCTCCTTCAGGGAGATGCAATAGACTCGCTATAAGATGTTGCATGGAAAGGGCTCGGTCTTACTACATTCAGGAGAATGGATATGATCATACACTTCTTCATTCAGCAAGAGAAAAAGGTTACATTCCTCCTTCCTTCCATCATCATTTTTGGAGAAGAAGGAGAAGTCTACATGCCATGCCCCAAAATACCTGTGCACAACACACCATGCATGCTGCTTCACTACCTCATAGAGATGAAGATTGTAGCAACATATTTTCAAGTTTTTCAAACTTGAGACCTGATTCTACCTGCTTAGCTAGAGGGAGGGATTTTTTCCCGTGTGGTTTTTGCCCCAACTCCTTGTATTAAGCAGCTACTTTATTTTACTTGATGTAATGGGTGACCTATGGTCTTAGTTACCAGGGACCACAGTTTGTCCAAGTTAGCATTCAGGGGGGGTGTTAGGATTATTAATCCTCCCTTGTCCAAATTTGGTCATATGTCTAAATTGGGAGTCATGTCTAAATTGGGAGTCCATCCAGTCTATTTATAGTCATTAACACCAATGGGTCCACTTGGCCTAATTGGGGCACATGTTTCAGTTACTAAAGTGTGGGGAACACTAATCGAGGCTCACTACCACTGATTGCACTTGATTGCATCATTTTAGGACCTCCTAGACCAATCCCTACAATTTAGGAAGCCACTGGGAGTGCCAAAACCAACCAAGATCAGTTCACTTCAGTTAATTACTAGTCAACTTAAGTTAGGAGTTAGTTACATTCAATTCTAGTCCTCTACATTTAGTTAGCGCTAGGTTTACTTGACTGCACTCATGTGTGGCACATTTCTTACCTACCACAGTCAGTTAACCTTAGTCAACATTGAATGTAACACTTGAGTTGTGTTTTAGAGCTCCAATGAACTCCGGTTATGGTTTATACAAGGTCAGTTAACTACTGAGTCCTCCGATAGTGATTTAGACAAGGTCTTAGTTACCTACAGTCAAGTAGAGTCTATCAATTCGAATTTCCTCATGTGGATTCGAATTTCATGTGGCTATTAAAGCCATTTTACTTCATTGTAATTATTATCTGATTACTTTTGATTAATGAAAGCATTCACAGCTGCAAGCTATTTTTGCACTGTTTCAATCTTCAATTGCTGAGTAAATTGTGAGATCTACTTTGTGAGTTGTGTTTTTGTCTACAGATCTATGTGCTCAAATTTACAGGATTGATTTTGAAATAATATACAAAAAATGGAAGGACAATGCAATATAAAATTCCCTTTTCATATAGAAGATCCCTCCAACTTATATTCCATTACATATTCTATCCCAATGTGATTGGACGAAACTTGCTACAAATGGCAAGAAGACAATAGTGACTAGATAGAAAATACAATGTCTATTATGCCATGAATAAATATTGAAACAAAATACATTAAGGGAGCTTCATAACTCTTTGATTGTGATACATTCAGGGTTCCTTAAAACATATCAAAGGATCTGAAAAAATTTATGGAGTGAAGAAATAAGATACTCAAAATTTGTAAGAGAATGTCAGGTGCACCAAAGAAATAAAGGATAGATATTCAAACCTCTAGGGTTACTTCAACCTTTACACATAACTAGTCAAATATGATAACATCTATCAATGGACTTGAATCATTATAGGGTTACCAAAATACAAAGTAAGGATGTCATTTTTATGTTCATGGATAGACTCATAAAATATTTATTCAAATTACATATAGTGAAAAGTCAAGTAGAAGAATTATTTATTAACTAGATTCAAAGACTTCTTGGTTTTCTTAAAGTAATACTAAGTCACAAAAATTCAAAACTCACATAATTTTTTTTGAAAGAGTTATGGAAGAAAAGGGGAACAACGGTAGCTTTGATTTTAGCATATCATTCATAAAGAAATGGTTTAACAAAAATATTAACAAATGTTTAGAGGGTTATCTTCATTTTTATTCTTTAGACAGGAAATCTCAATGGATAAAGTGGCTCCCTTTAAAAACAATGGTGTTAGAATGCCCTATCAACCCTAACCCCTATAAACCCTAACCTTCTTAACCACCTTCATGTTATAACTACAAATCCTAACAAGTAAATATAATGTACACATGGGTTTGGGAGGGAGTAATTATAGGTGAATTTCAATGCCCTTAAAAACCTTGCTAAAAAGGGAATGATTTCATATGGAACAATACCATGGATTGGAATTTTTCATATTTGGATGAATTCATGCATACTAAACATGTTTAGATATGCTTGATTTCATCGCATCTTTTGTCTTGGAATGTCATATCTTGAGTAGAGGTCATGGAGTACTATTAATACAACAAGGAAAGCCATTGGAAATAACTAGCAAATAATTACACAACAGTTGTTTGGGAAAGTTGACCTATGAAAAACAAATGATGGCTATGACCCATGCCATTGACCCTTGGAACCATTATCTCCTTGCATTAGTACTTTTAGATCAAAGACTACAGTCATAGCTCGAGGTATCTTCTGGAATAATAGTTTTCATTTTGAGAGAAACACAATGAGTCACTAAGTTTAATATCCTGAATTTTGACCTAACACTTATGGGAATAAGCCCCATTGATTATGATGTTACTTTGATTTTTTATTTTGGTATATTGGGTCTAGAACCCCACTGCATATGAACATGATGATTTGTTTGATATATTGGGCATAATCCAATTACATATGTTTTATGAATTATTTTATGTGTTGGGCATGGACCCTGAAGCACATGATTGAGGAGATTTTTTGTGTTGAGCGAGGAGCTATGGAGCACATGAGTATTTAAACATTTGTGTTGAGCAAGAAGCTCTGGAGCACATGAGTGTTTATGTTTTTGTTGAGCTAGAAGCTCTGGAACATGAGTATGAAAACCTTTGTGTTGCGAATGAAGCTCTAAAGAATATGAAAACATAAATTGGAATTGTTGGGCATAAGCCCTAGAGCCTTCTACGTTGATGTTGAGCATAAGCTATGGAACATCAAATCATTAGCCATTGTATCCCTAGGTGTATCCTACAAATACATCCTAGCATTATTGTTGAGCAAGGAGCTCTGGAATCGCACTGAGTTTGTAACTCCATTTTTTTAGCATTGAGTATGGGCTCTGGATAAGCACTACGAGTTACTGAAAACAATTAAATGTGTCGAGTGAAAACAAGTCAAATAAAACATTGATCTCATCTGACTTATTTATAAGTGATTAAATGAAATTTCAAATTTTTGTATCTCATCAAGTACTGAAGAACTATCATGTTATACGAGAAAATCCAACATGCAAGGATGTTTAGAATTTCCTAGCCTAGTAGACCTAACCACCTACCTGACGGCATTAATGAAGAAAGTGTCCTAAGTTTAGGGATCATGTTATATGATACCTAAAGACAAATGTTAACAAATAATATATATAGTTATGTATTTTATACATGACATGTATAAAGAGTAAACCTAGTAATAATATTCATATTATAAGAAATAAAGAAAGGATCCATCTATTATTATTATTATTACTAAAATATAATTAAATAATATATAACCTACAAGAGTACAAATAGGAACTAGTTAAAAGTTCCTAAGTTAAATATTAAAAGTGCCTAAATTAAATAAAAGGGTTAAATCAAGAAATCAAATGATTCTTGATTTAACAGCCCCTTTGACTGAAAAGTTTGCCTATAAACACCCAAGCCAAAGAGAGGCTTGGGGATCTTGCATCTTTTTGGTGATTCATATTCTACCTGATTATTCTCAAGAGAGTTCTTGGAGAACATTTTCCTAAAAGAAAAAAAGAGAACTAATTAAGAACCTGATATCCAAATTAGGGAAGCCTTACCTTAGGAGCTCTAGGCTACTTGCATGTTGGAACCATCTTGAGGGGATCCGGATTGAAAACAGGAACGATTTCGAGTCATGGTTAGGTGGAACATGGTAATTCCCAAGTGATTCTATTATCTGTACAGAGGTTAGATCTGTTTGTGAATTGTTAATGTTGGGTATTTGAAAGTGCAGGTTTTCAGCCATTGAAATAGCTTCATTTTGTAGGTATGAGGTTCTTGATGTTTCCCTGTAAACTATACAATTTTTACTATTTGAAATAGGTTAAATTATTAATGATTATGTAGTAGTTGTTTGCTATAAACTAGGTCATCTTTTCTACAGTTATTAATCTATCTATTAATGTAAAAGTTTTGTTCTATAGTTCATTTCTGAAATTCATTTTCGTAACCAAGTATTGAAGGTTTTCATTTTCTGGTTTATTTCTGAAATTCATTTCCTTTTTTTATAAATTAAGGGTTTATGTTTTATTTCTAAGTTCTTGTCTATAATTTACTTCATGTTTGTAAGTTTAATTTCCAGGACCTAGAATTACTTAAAATAGATCCTATATATATATATATATATATATATATATATATNTTCATATTGCCAGCAGACCTATATTTAAAGTCAATAGACCAACTGGTATCTATAAGTATTAAGTTCTAAATAGAACATTAGAACATAATTATAAAACACATTAAAATATACTAAAACAGAGCCTAGAAACAAATTATTCCATTTTTTACTATAAACAGAATCATAATTGGAATAACAATATACATCGAGACCTCTAATAGTATGAAGTTACTTTATATAAATAAACAATACTAAACACAAATCATTCTCATTCATAATAACCAAGCTATACATTGAAACTATAAAAATACAATATCCAAAGATTATATCATATAAATGAAAAGAGGTCACACGATCAAATCCTGTGTGCATGAATGCCCAAACAAGTTATTTCACACACATATACTTTACAACCATCATGACCCAAGATCAAATCCTATGGAATTCACCCATAATATAATTAAAAATCACCACATCAAATCTTGTAGGATTCTCTATCAACCTTACCAGCGTTGTAACGATTCAATTATCTTCTACACAAACCACACTGATAAAATCAATTTCCATAAGAATAAAACACAACTCGAAATTGTTGCTGTAAATGTTTTCCCATTTTTTTACCAAATTGGATACACAGGCAGTCTAATAATGTAATATATCTCTAAACACATAAATTAAAACCCCAAGATTAAAATTACATGTCGTATCCATTTCGTGGCTCACGGCCATTTATATACAAATAGTAAACCCATAACATAAACCCATTAAAGCCTCTGTCAACACTAAGAAAATAGCAATGGCATGCATTCGTAAGGTAAAACCCACAGTCACGACCCCTTTAAAAATAAATACACAGATAAGAATTTCAATCCACGATTTAAACCATAAATCGGCAGTTCATTCGTCTCTTACATAGTCACTACTGTAAATGGCAGGAACATCATTGCCATCTATGGCATGGCTCCAAAGGCCAAAATAAACGATGTTAACAATCCATATTAAGAACTTAAAACAATAAATACAAATCTACACAGAGTAAACTAGCACCCAAACTAAGAATCATAACCCCGATACACATAGTATGCAAATGCTGTACAAAACCAACATAGATCCATCCTAAAGGTGGCTCTACCAAGCGCCGAGAGGGATCATATCTCTGTGCAAACCCTTTCCCCTCTATCGAATCCAATACTCACCCATTTTTTCGTTAAAATCATGTAATGTGTAGTTGAAAGGCAAGTTGCCATGGATTATCATACTACTGGGTATCACTGCACATTATTGCACACTACCATGGATGATACGCAAAGGGGTATCACTTCATTATTTGATTGTGAAGGTAATATTTTTGGTAATTAATATCATATTAATATGGCACTCTATTAATACTCTTATTACCTATGCAAATCAGTTTGTTACCTGCCCAAATTAGTTCCATATCCCCACAAATTAATTCTTGCAGTGGATGAAGCATGTATTTATGCATATTCTTGTAGTCTCTAGAAGCATCGAAAATGATAATATTGTTGTAGTGATCGGAAGGGAAGGCAATTTTTGTATTAGGTCATTAATTATTTGTATCCCCAAGGTATTAATCCATATTACTACAATCTGTGTATCCACTGAAAATGATAATATTGTTGCAGTCAATTGAGAGGTAATATTTGTATCATGTCATTAATGATCAATTATCTGGATAGATCAAGTATTGTGTTCATTACATAGTTGGTTGATATATTTTTTACTGGAACAAATAGAGAACTAATAATATTATTTGCATGTTTGCATTACATAGTTGGTTGATATATTTTTCACTGCAACTGATATATTATTTGCATGCTTTTTTTGTCTGTGCATGCAAATGGAGAATATGTTTAAAATCTTTAAACAACCCTAACTCCAGTTTCCATATGATAGTAATGTTTAAATATGGTTATAATATTTGAATGTTTTAATATTTATGGTTTTAAATATTAAGCGATTATTACAAGGGATTTAAGACAAATGATTTAGACGAGATTTGATTATTTTTGTATATCATGGTGATGAGGGAATGATAAAATTTTGAGTAGTTAGTGGTGTAGAGTGCCTTGAATTTGACAACTCCAAGAGAAGCATTTTAATTATTGTGCATGATTTATGATAAAAACGAATACTTTAAAATAAATAAAAAATATTTTTAAAAGTTTGAAAAATCACCACAATACTAGTAGCAATTGAATATATTTTGAAAAGTTTCAAAATATACAAAACAATAATTAATGTGGTTTAGTTAGAATTTGGTTATCAAATTTAACCTAAAGGAGTTGATTTTTTTTTTCAATTTAGCTTTAAACTGATATTTTTAATGCTATGTTAGTTTTTAAATGTTATAATGTGAAAATGATAAGAGCATAACCTTATTAATGATATATAATGATGAGAAAAAAAATGGTAACAACTATGTGAAAAAAAAATACTAGTTGAATTTATTGAAAAAGAAAACAACATTGTTTTGAAACAACATTAAATTTTTTCAACAATAGCCAATAGAATTAATAATAGATTTAAAAACAAATATTGTCTTCCTTAAAACAAATATTATGAAACCATAGTTTGCTTAATATGAAACCATAAGAACCTAATATTAAACTTATATTTAAAAATTGATTTAATATTAATTTTTTTAACTTAACACTCTAAGAGTTTTATGTTTTAAATGAATGGTTGATTTAAATTTCTTTTTGCGAAATAATTAATCCAAACCTCAATGAATAGATTGTAATTGTAATAATACACATTTTGTTGAGGTTAATAATTTATTTTTTATTTGGTTTAAGTGAAATTGTCACATTAATCATGAAGAAAAAGATAATAGTAATTGTGTTTACTACCGTGAAATCTCTTTATGATATTTCTTTATTTTTATTTGAGACGAATATAAGCCAGGAAGGAGTTACACATTCCCCCAATGAAACCATATGAAGTGAATATTAAATTTAATGAAGAATATTAGATTTTAAAACTTGATTTAATATTAATTTTTAAAACTTAACAATATAAGTCTTTTCTATTTTAAACGAAATATAAGACAGGAAGGAGTTACACATTCCCCCAATGAAACCATATGAAATGAATATTAAATTTAATGACTAATATTAGATTTTAAAACTTGATTTAATATTAATTTTTAAAACTTAACAATATAAGTCTTTTCTGTTTTCAACGAAAGTTAAAACAAAGATTGTGGTTGATGCAAATTTCATTTTGTTAAATACTTAATAAGAACACAAATGAATAGATTGTAATTGTAATAATAAACATTTGGTCTCAGTTAATATTTCATTTTTAATTTAACTTAACATAAATTATCACATTAATCATTAGAAAAATAATAATACTAATTGTGTTTAATATCATGAGATTTCTTTATAGAAATAAAGTTTATGCAATTAAAAAAAGAAAAAAATTATGTGATTTAGTTACTTTAAAATGAAAGCTTAAGCATGTTGAGGAAATGTGAACCTTAATAGGCTTCATATATGAATTTATAATTGACTTTATTTTTTTATTATGTTTTGATATTTATTTTATTTTTATCAAGCCAACTAATTTTTTGGCATATTCAAATTATATATTATTAATAAGGTTATGCTCTTATCATTTTCACGGCACAATAAGGTTATGCTCATATGCTCTTATGAGAAAAAGTTACAGATCCCCCCCTTACTGGGCTGTATAATGCACCTCATAGTGTAATAACCATTATAAACTAATATAAGAATTTACACAATCCTGTATCCAAGGCCTTGCCCCATTACAAGAAATCGTGCTATCACCATTACCAAAACTTATACATATTAACAAAACGCGGATCCCATAAGTATTCACCATGGAAAACGATACCGACAAAGTAATCATTTACAAAACCCAAAATACATTAGTCTCGGCCTGAAGGCGCTAAAACAAAAGAAAAAACCTTAGTTATAAACGCATCTCTAGATGCTTTACATGAATTTACAGACAGTCCATTTTTCCATTCGCATCTATTAAAACCCAAACTAATCATTCAACCAATGATGAGCTTCACGACTACCCTCTAGGAGCAAGTAAAAATAGTTACCTTCCAGGTGTGTCTACAAGGGAAACAAGTCCCACCACTCCACCCCTTGACAATACAAGTTAAGTCAGAATTATTCATAAAACAGCAATCAAACTTTATAACCAATGAGTAAGCAATCTAAATAACATACCTAAATATAAATACATAACCATCGAACTAAGATATTAAACAACATAATGACAACATAACATTTCATTAATAACCACATCGGGAAAACATACAAAAGGAAGTAAGAACAGCTTACGACAATACAGTGCAGTGAAACGAAGTACGACACATTATGCATAAGTTAAGAAAATGTCCAGATCATGTAGTCATTGACTAGTCTAATAAATAAATAAAAATTCAAATTTTGGGGACATTACACTAAGATGTTAGGGTATGATTATGAGATCATATACAAGAAGGAAAAATTAAATGTGGTGGTGTATTATTTTTTTGGGAAATATAAATATGAAGTATTTCTCTTTGCTTTATATTTACCACTACCATATTGATGTATTTAAGCACAAAATGGCTAATGACACATTTATTCTAGAGCAAAGAATCAACTCAAATAGATATTTTAGGAGGGCCCCAACCCCACTAAGGGATATATTTCGAAAAATGATGCATTGAAGTTAAAGAATGTTTTTTGTTGTATAATTACTCTTTAAAAGGAAGGTTGTTATGGAGTTACATTCCTTCCCTATACTATACCACTCAAGTTTCATAAATTCTATGAATGATATAAGGGATCTTTCGCTTGGGATGGCATGCAAAATAGCATCCATACTTTTGAAGATAAATGTGAATCTTATCATAGGACCATGAGTGAAACAACGAATATCCAAATTGTAGCCACTATTGATCCTATATACTATATGGACTAATGTATCAGTCAATTTTATAGTGAGAATATAGTAAGTTGACAACAAATCAATCATAATAGTGATAGTGGGCCACATTTTCAACTATGATCACTTTTGTGCCTTCTAACACCTATTTAACCCTCTATGTTTTCCCAAGTCTTATTGAAGTGGCATAGCATGCTCACTTCCATTGTGTCAAATCATTATCTCACCTTCATTACTAAATTGTGGAAGGAGTTGTTTAAACCTCAAGGAACATATTGAAAATTAATACATCTTATATTCCCTATGTAGTAGGGATTTCACCCTAGCTATAGGAAGGAACAACTACCTTCCATCTATAGGACGGAAGGGTAGAGTTCCTATTGGATGTAGAAGAAAAACCTGTAAACATGGTTTGGGCCAAGTTGTAGAAGCCCTACAAGAAACTGTTAGAAAACGAAATAGTTGCAAGAAATCAATGGAAACCTGCAACAAACCTGCTAGCAAACTATGTTAGAAAACTACAATACAAATGAAATAAAACACAAGTACACCTTCTCTGGGTGGAAATGGGCCACCATGCCCCTAGCTTTGGGAGCACCTCTCAATGGGATGGAAGCTTTGGCTCCTGGAGCAATGGAGGAGAGGGAGGGTCAATGGCTTAAGAGGAAAATGGTCTCAAGGCACTCATACAGGAAGCATAATGATAGGGAGAGAAGGAGTCTTTTGAGAGTGACCCCCACCCCTTGATTTATATCTTTTTCCTAGAGATTTAGGGTTTTAAGCCCCTAGTTAGGGCTTTAGCCCCTTTTTTGGGATTTTAGCCCATTTCGCTCAATTCTTAGCTCCTTTGGGGTTTTTAATCTCCTTTGAGGGGTTTTAGCCCCTATGAGAGCTATTTTGGCTCTTTTTAGGGGTTTTTAAGCCCTTTTTCATATTTTTGATCCTTTATGAGGGTGTGGGGGTCAAATGAGGGTCATGCATGGATGTCTCTAGGTGGTGTAGGTCATGTAGACCTAATTTAGGGATTTTTTGGGTTAACAAATTGCCCCCTGATGTGTGAGGGTAGGATCTCATCGTATGGCCAATGGACATCATAGGATTTTCTGGGGAGAGGTGGTGCTTCCTGGGCTGTGGCATGGTGGCTTTTGGTTTTTGTATTAATATGGTTCCCATCAATGGGTGAGAAACAAATAATGTGTGACATGTATATGGACTAGGCAGGAATCCCCATGCTCGTAACGATGTCAAAAGAATAATAAGCTCTATAATACAAGAGTTGATCATGTACAACTGATGATACATAGTGGTTTCCTCAATGAGAGGTTCAATACAATATTGATCTAAAGAACTGTTGCATTAGACCCATAGCATTCTCATGGAATGTTATATCTTCACGACTGATAGTCTGCTAGATCTAGAATGGTATACAGCTATAGGTACTTACTGATGGAAAGTCAGAATCTCTGTGGTACAAATATGCTGCATCAATCATAAATCTATATAGAAGCACTACCGGGGCTGCTGAAAACTATCTCAAACACATCCTGGAAATCACAAGGGACATGAACTGGTTGGGGTCCCTTACATAGACTCATCAGTGTGCTACAGTCAGGTGACATCCGGGGTCTTCGACCAAATACTGCACAGACCAATACCCTGTACAAATCTCAACGATGTGATGATGTAGATGGAGTCAAGCACATAAGAAACAACCATCCTGAGAGGCACTAAGGAATCCTCTCAAGTGGTCCAAGGAACTCATCAATGAGGTTAATGAAACTAGGATAGAGGGACCTCTGGAATACATGTGTTGTCGTCGATAGAGGGAGACCTACAACTGTCCAAGGAAATGGTGTCTCCTTGACCAAAAGCGCAAGGGAGATAACCGAAATATGTGAGGCAATCTGAGGACTGACCCACTGAATGGGGGGGTGGAGCGGGAGGAGTTAAACAGGGGCAGGGAATCACGGGGGACTCAAACTTCCTTTGTTCAGATTATGACGGCAGGGTGAACCAGGCAGCAAATGAAACTGACTCATGGGAAAGGGATCATAGCTGTAATACTGGGAATGTAACTGCAGATGGGAAATTCTTGGGGGAGATAGACACCTTTGGTATTGATGGGATCCAAGGAAGAGACATCGTAGAGTACTCTGAACAAAGGCGACCCAAAGTGGAAATGTTGTCGAACTGTTATATGTGGGGATGGTGTCTAAAGACACCGTTTTTTTACAATCTAGTGGATTTTTAGCGAGCCCAAGAAAGTGAATGCTCGATGGTTCTTTCAATTTTAGAGAGTCTGAAAACATGAAGAAGACTCTAGTGGGAGATCTTTTTCGTTGATATTCTCTTGTGCCCAAAAAAGGTTAAAAGTGTACATAGGAGAGCTCGCCCATCATTTGGGGGATGAGAGACTTCTTTACCATTGGTATTCCAATCAGGCCGAAAAATGTTAAACATGTACTGACTTGATGGTCATTCAGATGATTTTACAAGCATGAACAAAACCAAGTTTGCTCGGTGATATTTTCTTGATGAGAAGGATGGAAAAGAGCTTAACGACAACCCATGGTGAGATTTTTCGTAAATTTCGGCCCCTCTCACCAAGAAAGCATAAAAGGATGCAAAGGGGAACGATCTTGGCTTGAATGTGCCAAGGTGGTCCTTTTCATTTGATGGTCTACATAGTCCATAAAAGGAGATAAACGAGATGATGTAGATGCCCTTTCCTATATTTTAACGAGCAGGAAAGGAAGCTTCTATGCTCAGTAATCTTTTCATTCTTTTAGGAGTCAGAAAAGAGCTTAAAAGAAATTCCATTATGGTCAACTGATCGAGGGGGTACTGGTGTTTCCCCCATGTCGAGACAATGGACAGTGGTCCAAAGGTCATCCGTGCAGTATGGATGGAGCAGGTGGATCTTAAAAATACCAATACATGCACGAGATAGATTGTGACAGAGGCACGCAATTCGATGCGACAGTGGCATGCAAACCAAGGTGTCTCTCAAATAGAGGTCAAGATACTCATGTGTGATTTTTGGTGGACAGGATTGACTTACATATGATGTGAGTGCAAGTCCGGAGGTGGTTATATGTGAAAGAAATGATCTGTCCTCCGGGTGATGGTCCGAAGACCCGCGTAAGGTGCGGTGGGTGGATTAGACAGTTATATGTTGAAATAAAATGATGTGACTTCCAGGGAGGTGGTCTGGATTCCCGCATGAGCTGCGGTAGGCAAGTGTTATGCAAGCACAGGTCCGGAGACACTTACATCACAATGTGGTACGTAAATCGAGGTAACTTTCTGGAAGTGGCCCTAAAAATTACTTATTAAACACGATACTATGATCTCATTAAAAGATAGAGGATGGAATTCTGAAACTAGTGGTGCAAACAGCGTCATAAACGGACTTCGCATGGCTTGTTCCAACAGCTAATGGTGTTGCCCCTAGTGTAGTGATGCACAGGGAAAAACTAGACCAAATTGGGGCCTATGGGTATGGAGCTAGATCAACATAAAATTTGTGATTCCCATGGTTTTATGGAAATCGACGTGACTCTGGGTAATGGCCCAAGGAATCAATGTGGAGGGAGGAAGTCTAAAGGTGGTTTCTTTCCCCAGGAGCATTGTGCAACCAGGGATATATGGAGAGGACTGAACCCCCAGGATAGATCTAGGGACCTGAGGGTATACTAGCAGGGTGGTATCTAGATCATACATGTGACATACTATGTGCATGTGTAGATGTGGTACCATACCCTCCAATGGGCTATCCTTATGTTTAGAACTATTACTGGAGGGCGTCACTGACTTGTGGTAAAAGCGATTAAAAGAAAAAAGAAAAAACTACGATACAATTGACTCATGGTGGTTATATTAGTCATAGACTCTCTTAATGTAGAGCCTATTGTGAGGCTTATTCAAGAGGAGACCGTCTGAGCCGGCGAAGAGGTATGCCCCCTTGCCAAGACGAAGGTCGTTGGCAAGGAGAGGTGATGAAATTTGGTCTTTTATGGGAAGAATCGATTCCACCCTATGGTTTAAAGGGAATGGGGTAAAACTGAAGGAGGTATTACAGATCTGTCTATCATTGTGTAAGTGGTGCCAAGATAGATCGGGTGGATATTCCACAACCGATGAGACGGGAGGGAAACTATTGCTAGAGATCATGTAAATGGCATTGGTTGTGGTTTTGGTGGCCTTTCCCCCACTCTCTTTTGGAGGAATGGGGGAAGGCCTAGAGACCGGAGGAGTCTGTGGAACTGGACATCATGTAAATGGACATGGTGTCTGAAGAAGGAGGTGGGGGGTGGACTTCTTTGATCAAAGTAATCTCAGATTCAAGGGAGTGTTGTCAAAGGTTGGATAGGGTCATTCAAAACTCATACAAGTCCTGGCAATGGTGAGAATAGTGTCCATACAATCCGCAAAGGGAGCAAGCATGGTTTTTTCTCAACGACTTGTTTCTCACTATTGTCCTTCTTGGGAGTTCAACCACGGGGAGTTTTTCCATTGTATCCATGGCATCCAAGTGTGCGCATATTATAGGAATTCCAGGGTAGTTTTGAGTTGGATGGCTATATTCTTCACAAATGGCGCAAGGTGGGATCTGTCGAGGTTCAGTGGTAGCTTTTTTGTTTTTCCCCTGTCCTTTTTGGGGTGAGGCAATGTGGGTGCGGGTGTGGTGTTCGGTTTTTGCGGGACGAGTGGAGGATGAGATTTGACCACAATGGGTTGTACTGGGGTTAAGACTACCTGGGGCATTGGAGGTTGGGTCGATGGATCAAGGTACGACATAGGAATTCCCAATGTGAAATTGGGTAAGTTTAAGGTAGCCATTACTGCCTTACTAATGACACTAGGCAGGGGAAAGAGGAATGGAATTGTGTGTATTGGGGAGGATCCCAGATAGCTCCTTGATGGTTGCATGTGGGGATGAGGTTGTGGTGGTAGATGCGCATAATGTTGCAGTTGCGGATGATGCTATGGCTGCTGATGGTGTTGCGGCTACAGATGGTGTTTTGGTTTCAGTTGGGGTTGCGGCTACGGTTGATGTTTCGGTGCAGCAGTGCTGGATGAGAGCATGCACAAATTCATAGTCTCATTTGGTTTCTATGGTGGCAACACTAAAGGGAAGGAAGTCGTCATTATGGTATCGAAAAAAAATCCAGGACACACATTCAACAATGGGGAGGTTGGTATGTTGTCAACCATGGTGTTGACTGCAGGAATAACATTGGAAGGTGTAGTTAGCCCTTGCAGATCAATGGTGTTGATAGTAGGGATAACATTGGCTGGTGTATTTAACCCTTGCGTATCGTGATAAGTCATTTGGTCAACCATCATGATTTTCCCTTCATGGGGTAACATCATGAGACAGAAAAAAGTTGATGCTACGGCTCTCATGGCATACATATAAATTCTTCCAAGGAGAAGGTTATAGTCTAACTGAGCATTGACAACCTCTATGTCAATCAGTATTTTTTTCCCGGCTAATGTGATGGGAACATGTGGGAGGATTCCTTAGGATTTAGTGGGGTGGCCATCATAATCCCACAGAGTAGTAGAGGATGGTTGCAGAATTGGGGATCCAATCTTTTGCTAGACTAAGGTGGACATAATGCACGTGGATGCCCCCTTTTCCACTATGCACCAATGCATGACCAAGTTCTGAATGCATACCAGGATTTGGAAGGGAATGGTTGATGGCATCCGTGGTTCTTTGTTCTCCGTGTCGAATGTGATCAACTTGGAGTTAGAGGGGTCTACAGCACCAAGGGCGGCTAGTAAGGCTTTCGGCTATGTTGGGAAAGTTTTGAGTACCTCAAGAGTGGACATGGCCATAGGGGTTTGGGCTAAATCATCCACGATGTTGTAGCTTACAGCAGCTCTAGCCGTGACATTGTTGGAAACCTGTCATATGGGGGGGCACGAAGGAAAAGGGGGTAAATGAAGAGGTGCATTGGTTGTTTTGGACATAGATTCCACTGATGTGTCAGCGATTTCAGTGTTAGTTCCATACTGATTTCATCTGGTTTGTAAATTGACCTCTTCAGTTGTCATGGCTAGCAGGTGGTGAACACCTATTTTTGTCGTAGGTGCTCCCGAGGCATTGGGATTGGGTTTGGGAGCGGGTGCAGTTGCTACCAGTCCTTGGACTGGTAATGGGTTTTGGAGGACCATGGGTGGAGGCCCTGGTGGTGTTAGGTTGGGTTGAGCTGGGGATACCATATTGGTATCATGCTAAACCTCATTGTGAATGGCCTACTTGGCACGACCCATGAAGGGGCATTCGTCTGTATAGTGCTCGTAGACCTCACATAATTTGCATGGTTGATTTATGCGCAATGGAGTGTTGTGTCTAGGTGCGTTTGGTTGCTAAGGATTTTGGGCTGGTCAGTTTTCCCCGGCATTGTTGGGAGGATTTGGTTGTTTACCACCTCCCTGCGGTTGATTGTTGCCTTAGTTTCAGGATCAGTTAATTTTTACTTTCCCTTGTTGGTTATTGGGGGTTGGCTGGTTGGGACGGTTTTGCTATGCAAACACCTGTCCTAAAGGTGTTGGCGGAGTGGGGACGGGGGCTTAAGTGGCTTGCACAGGTGGTTCATAGTAGACTTGGGGGGGTGAAGGTGCCACAAATTTTGGAATTTGTCCCGCATATAGTTTTTTCAACATGATCAGAAATCCTAATTTGGTGCACCATTGTTTCAAATTGATTCTATATCAGAATTTCATATACGAACACCAATATTTCAACCTGAATTAATATCATACTTTCCCTTTTCGCTACCAAATATTTAATTGAATAGTTTTTTTTTAATTGTTTGGCGACAAAAATTACACTACCCCTACAAAAACATTATATTTCAATGGAAAACCTAGACGTTTGATGTCCTTGTCAAAGTTACTTTTCCATAGGTAGGAGTTCCATAAAATGTGTAGAGGAGATGACTTTAAATTGGAAAGGAGATGACTTAAAGTGGAGAAATCTAATTTTTTTTAAATTTGTGTTTTTTTAGTTATGATATTTGCAACTGGATTTTTAAGTTATGGTATTACAATATTTGATATATATAAATTAAAGTGTATAATTTTTATTATTTAAATGATATTTTTAAATATACAAATGATTTCTTGTTTGCTTGAGTTGGTTCCTGTTGCACTTTATCTTCCTCCTTCGCCACAAAATGATCCACACCAAAATAGGAAATAGAAATAGGGGGAACCATTGACTAATTAACCTTGATTGCACAGTTTCTCAATTGTTTCCTACAACATGCCCATTCTTCAAATGGGTCAAATGCTTTGTCAAAATATAACGTTTCTTTCTAGGTGTCCTTTACCCAAGCTGGGTGATAATGACTATATTTCAGGTTAGAGATACTAGCTCCATAAGTGATCATCCAATCCTCTATTCTTGATCACAATTTCGTTCATCACCTTATAGACAACATATATCCACCAAGTTCCATCCTTCTTGGGTATAAGCATTATATTGGACCCACATGGGGAAGCACTAGGTTGGACTACATTGGGTGATGATATGGCTTATCGATCGTGAATAGATTCAACTTGTACTTCCATCCTTCTTGAAAACTAACCTAACAAGGTTGGGCTACTCACAGGCTGCAAACATATTCAGCAAAGAAAACAGGTTAAGTATTCTAGCATAGCATCATAGACCTAAGCTTATAAACCTATCAAATATAGATCACAAGAGAATTTATACAAGAAATTCTTGATAGTCTTAACCAGAGGTATAACAAAATAGAACTCATTCAAAGATGAAATAAACTATCCTAATATTTCAAAGGACACACATGATTGAATTTCATTGGATCAAAGGTATGCTTATTATAAGCTTGCATAAATGATAAGAGAAATGGATATTTGGAAACGTTATATAGTATAACCTGAATCTTCATTCCCGGTAATCATATGAAGCATAATCAAAGTAAGAATAGTGTGCAATTTAGAAACAAAAAAATAAACTCATGTGTCTTCAGATGTCCTTTAAGATCTTGCAACACTAGCTAGTCTTATGAATTTCCTTCTACTAAAAAACATGCATACACTTAAAACACAAGAAAAAAAAATATGCACAGGTTGTCCCCTGCATGAAATGAACTAAAACTCCAGCATTCAAATTTCCAGTGAAATTTTTTTGTTTGATGATGCAATGATCTGCTATCTCACACACTTGTGGATATTTAAAGGCAACTGGATATTTTAATTCAGTTTTGCATGATCATGGCATAGAGCACATCTAAAACAAATGCATCTTCCACAATCCTCACCTATGATAGAAATGTTGGTGGAAGTAGCAGCATATCACACTTATACATGGTGCTATTCTCTGAGTCGTGTTTTAACTTGAATTAAGAGGAAGAAGCAAGACTAAGAATCATGATGTACATGCAGCACTAACAACTTAGGAAAGGAAAATATTTTCAATTTCAACTCTAGCTCCAAGATATTAGGCTTTAGATTCACCTATTCCACGTTTTGGTGACCCCTTCTCTTCTGTATGTATGTGTGATGTGGAGCCCCCATATGAGGCAAATAGCTTGGAGCAGAATTGGTAAGCTTATCCTCAATATGTTAAGAAAAGTTATATATCAGCACCAACAAGACAGTTCTTAGCTTTGTGATCTTAGCCAAGTTTGGTGTTCACCTTCCCTTTCTTTGAATAACTTTTCATGTTGTGACTGTGACAAGATACAATGCATGGCTAGACAAAGGCCACAAATATATATCCATGCCTAGCTCTCCAATTCTCACTGCAACTATTCTATCAATGGAGTTGGAAGCTAGAAATCGCTAATCTAAGGTCACATACCTTTTTCTATATATCAATCTAGACATAGAGAAGCACCCCTCTTGAGAGAAATACTCTTAAGGAGATATAGAAATCTTTTTGGAATTCACGTGTACCAAAGAAAAGGAGACCCAAGGTCCAAATCTTCCCATCTACTTCCACTCCTTGCATTTTCAAGGAAACCCCATCCACACCTTAAAGTATATTAAACTGCATCATGTAGCTTGAGTGTACTTCTGGCACAACTTTGGACATGTTCCCATCAGGATACATATGGGAATTGATAGTCATCTTCCAAGGGAGCAATCCACTTACAGAATTTGTATTTGGGAACGAAGTGTGAGGATCATTAAATTTTATATGCCCTCTTTATTATGATATTCTTGGTCAATAACATTTTTTGTTTAGAGATATCAATTAATTATTGAGGACCTTTGTTAAATGTGAGGACCATAGATGTCTTTCCCTTTTCCTTCAATAGATGTTACATCTTCAACAACCATCTCTAAAGGCAGGTCTTTCATTGTCATCACTTCCTACATTCAACCACTAGATGGTTCATGTCACATGAGACGTTTCCAAATTTCCACTAAGAGATCAACTAACTAGACATCATAAACTTCAGAGACCCCATCCCATAACTAGCCCAAACATCACCCCACTTTTTCTAATCCTTGAATGTTAGCATAGCTACCGAGTGGTATTTTATTGGAAAATATATTTTCCCGTAATTATTCTAGGGATTCTTCCTTGGCGCTCTCCTTGGGATCCTTTGCTCGATTTTAACCATTTAGGTTTTTCATAATTAATTGTATTTATTGTAGGCGTGTAGGTGCCAATGAGGCATATTTGGAAATTGACTTAACTAGGTATGATCGTTGCACCAAATTAGGAACCCAAAAAAATCAGCAATTAGAAAGCTCTTTGCTATGGGGTACCCTTGCATTGGAGCATATTTTTTCTAGTAATTATCTAGGACTTCTACCTTGGCACCCTCCTCCATATCCTTTCCCCACTTTTACCCATTTAGGTCTTTCAGTACTTCATTGTATTTATTGTAGGCATGAAAAATTCAATGAGGCATATTTGGAAATTGAATTAACTAGGTATGAGTACCATATAACTATTGCACCAAACTCGAAACCTTAGGAAAGAAAAGGTCATAGATAAGACATAAACCAAGAAAACCAGCAGCTGGGGAATTCAATTTGGTCCTATGAACCTAGTGACATTGTATGGTGATCTTAGTTTTTGCAATATTGCAATTATGGTAAATATTCTATGATCTTTTAGATTGTAGCTAGATTTCGCTACATTGGACTTTCATGTACAAAAATTCACACAAAGTTCAAAATTTGGCAAATATTCAGCATAGTATGCATACATTATAGTTAACTAAATGCTTAAACATATTTACGCTTTTAAAATTTTAAATATCAAGTAAATGTTACAATGTGTGCAGAGATATATTTAAACATTTAAACTTAAGAGACCACCCATTTATATGCTCATGTTATAGTTTATCTATTAACAATTTAATATTGCTCATAAAATTTTATTGTTAATATAAGAGCAGAACTTCAACTAGAACCATTAATACTCATGTTGTAATTTAATGTTAGCAATTCAACTATTCATTAATTGTTAATATAAGAGTGGAACCAGAATAGCAACATAGCTTATGATAGCTCATATTATTTGCAACTTTACCATTGCAAGATAACATCCACACTTGTGAACATTCACCCATATGCTCTTTGAAATAAATAAATAAAACTAATAAAACAAACTGAAACTCAAATGGCATAAGAGAGAAATATTTTGCATAATACGAAAAAGTAAGGAACGTACACCTTTAAACAAAAGAAATATTTTTCATAGCAAGACAAAGTAAAGAACATACACCTTAAAACATAAGTTTTTTAAACAAATTTGTGACAAATTTTCCCCTTAATTTTTTTAATGAATGTAGATTGTTCCCTTTTCTACTATGTTACCGCATCCACCACCCTAGTGTGTAGGAACCACGGATCCATGAATCCGAATCAGATCCTCTTCAGATCCACTATGGAAACGTATTCCCTGCAGAAGGAAATGTATTCTAGTCCCATGAAACGAATCATGTGAAAAATAAAAATAAAAAATCCTGAAATTTTCAAATGGTTCCTATGAAAAATCAAACAAATCCTAAAATTTCCAAATGGATCCTGCAACTTCCATTGCTTATATGACCCATTGATCCCCCCAAAAAAAATTTAATGAAAAATTTAAAAAACCCTAAACCCCTAATGCCTAAAAGCGTAAACCCCATTCCTAATCAAGGTATGATCTATCCTTATGTCAAGGTATGCTCTTAAAATCTAATATATCAATATCAAGGCCTGCTCTCAACATTTTCATTTTATATATCTTTATGGTCAAAGTTTGTTGTCAAGGCCTAATCTATCTTTATGTACTATGTTGTTCCTCACTTCACCTACATTGCTCTGTAGTATTCCCATAGCGTTCAAGAAAACCACTTTATTCCCTGCTGATAGGGGCATGTGGATGTGGCTCACAAAAACACTATTATGACCTGCTACAAGTTCATGCTGAAATGGTTTTTAAAATGATCAATATCACAACTTATCAAATTATCAGTTATGGTACATGAACTCTTTTTTTTGGCAATAACTTATAGTTCCACTCTTGTGTTTCCTAAATAGTTGTGTTTCTTTATTCTATTTTTCTATTTATTATATAAAAAAAATAATATTTGTTTGTACTTGACGTTTCTTCATCATCGTCGAATCATAGGTTTTAAAAAATCTAGTGAATCCATATCCAAATCCGAATCTTTATCCATATCCTGGTAACTTAGCTTTTCTATCATTTTAATTAAATTTGATTAACAAGTTATACTTAAACCTTTCTTTGAAATCACACAAGTGACACTAAGGTCATGTGCCCATATCTTTAACTTATGATTTAAAGTTTATCTATCATGCTCTTTTATTTGTATTTTTGTGTTCAACACATACATAATCACATCACATTTTATATATGTCACAATGTTATATGATATGTTTTATAGGATGTATGTTTCAAATTTCTTCACAACGAAAAATTAATCATTTATTACAAAATTTTGAAGAGTTCATGTATATTTTAAATTTTCTAACATTTGAAAACTGCATGTTTTTTATGAGATGTCAACTTCTGTATTTTTGTCATACTAGTTTTTTTCATTACTTTTTTTCTGTATAGAATCATATTTTTACTCATAATTAGACTTTAGTGTTTGAAATAATTAAACTTAGGTGTACATTAAATGTAATTTAATAAATGACTTAAGAGTCAATTAAACTTTGAATTATAAACCTCACACTGGGTGCAAAGGTGGCCACAAGTTGGTGAAAGAACGAGAAGGTGGGCTCGAATCCTCATGCAATAGAAGGAAATTCGAAAGGATGCAGTGCATGCACATGTTATAGATGAAGGGTAGACTAAATCATAAAATGTGAAGTGCCATCAAGTCCAAGTAAGCTACGGAGAAGGTGAAGGAGGATTGCACCTGCAAGTGGGAGTGTTCTTAGTACATGAAGGGGATGGCCATTATGGCACCTCATGTAGAGGTTTATCATTAGGGAGGGTGGATAGGGTATTCAAATGCCCAATCCTTTGTCCCCCTAGTTTGACCTATTTTGTTGTTGCAAAAGCTGGTAACTCAGAATTTGAGGGTGCATAGGTTGAAAAGGCTTAGGGGAAGGAAGTGTAGCAAGATGAGAGAAGAGGCGAAGAGCAAGAAGAGAAGAGCAGAGAAGGGGAAAGTTATAGCCAAGGAACTATACCCATACAAGGAATTCTCCAAGGAAATGGAAAAAGATAGCATCTACTACAAGCATATTACTCTGTTGGTTAAGAGGAAGATAAGGGAAGCTGAGAAGAAAATTAAAGTGTGCTACTCTTCCCAGTAACATGTTCGAGAGGGTGAGGTTCTGGTAGATTGGATTGCAGACCCCAATGATACTAGATCCAAAATAGATATGTACCATAAAGCGCTCTACCACTATTGGACCCTCAAATCATTGCTAGGAATCACTATGGCTAACCTAGATAAACAAATAGCAGAGCTGAAAGAGAAATTGGATCCTCTGAAATATATGAGGTTGGAGATCAAATTCGGTGAGACCAAGTTGGACATCATTATAAGAAAACTGAGGATTGAGCTAGAGACGAAGCATCCACTGGCAGGAAGCACCCCAAACTCTCATGCCCTACCTATACTGGACTCTCAAATCATTGCTAGAAATCACTATGGTTGACCAAGATAAACAAATAGTAGAGCTAAAAGAGGAACTAGCTCCTCTTAAACGTACAAGGTTGTAGATCAAATTTGTTGACTCCTAGTTGGACATCATTGAAAGAAGACTAGGGCTCGAGCTGGAGACAAAGAATCTGCCAATGGGAATCACCCCAAACTCACCCGACATTATCGATGAAGGAGATGACGAAAAGACAAATGTTGTGTGTAAATAAACAAAGTCACCAACTTGAGGTACAATTTTGAGAGTCGATCTATCATACATCTACAGAGGGAAAATTGAGGATCAACATGTGGTGAAAAGGAAAGGGTCTACTTTGAAGGTGCTACCATAACAAGACTAGGGAAAACCGCATGAAAAGACATGATAAATCGAGATAGGCCACAAATATTCTTGTAAATAAGAAACAAGAGCTGCAATAGCAAACAAAGGAGCACAATTCAGCAGCAATAAAGAACAAGGCAATGCAATTTAGAGGCAAAAAGGCACATTTTAAAACCAAAACATGTGAAAAATGAAAATGTCTTAAGATAGCCAAAGAATCCAAAGTAAGCAATGTATAAGCCTGATTTTCACTTATTTCAACAACTCTAAGAACAAAAATTACAGTATTTCTCCAAAATTTGTTTTTGTCAAAGTGTATATATCAGATTACAACAGTCGAAGGCTTAAATTTTGTGTTGTTATTAAAATCAGTACAAGTAGTAGGGTTGTACCTAATAACATTGGTGTGTGAGACAACAATATAGTTGTCAAATGTTCAAAAACTATATATAGGTAAACTTCACGTGTTGGTGTGTTTAAACATTTGAAGCTCTCTAATTCATACCATATCATGCTGGGCAAACATTAGAAGTTTAAGGTAAAAAAATTATCACTTGGAAGCAATGGTGCTTTTTTAGTATAGATGTTTTCAATTAATAGTATTGGGAAGGAGTTGCAACTTGAATCAATGTTATGAAAACTAGAACTAAACTGTTCAACATCAAAATCATGACAAGGTCTGAGACTCACAACTGGATCATACCCAAGAAAAAAACCAGTGGACCAAAAAAATACATAAAATATTTAAGTTTTAATTTTAAAATATATATTCATCTATATCAATGTAAATCCAAGCGATTAGGAACCAAATATGCAAACTTTCCTCAGGTATATAACATGTAAGAATATCTAGATCCTCTACATTCTCTACATGGGTATGCCCAGCATCTTGAATCAATACCCTTAAAGGTCCAAAACCAATGTCCACAGGTGAAAGTGGTTGCAAGTCCATCCAAGATAGATGGATTATCATTAAATAGATGAAACCTAAGTTTTAGGGTAGTCATGGGGTTTTTTCATAGTTTTGGTGGGTGGCATTGCATCAATGCAAAACCAATCAAACTGATAACCAGACATTTCTTACATATTTTTTACTGATTCAAGACAAAACCAGTTAAAACCAATTCAAACAACCATTTTTACTAGAAAAGCCACAAAATAGGTTAGATCCAACTTGTTATGATCCAGTTCAGTGAGTTCTAAATTTCTAAAAAAGATGACCTAAATCAAATGAAGGGAAGGGGTTCAATCCAAGTAAGATGAGAAAAATCATGAAATGAAGAGGTCAAGCCAAGTAGATGAGAAAAATCATGAGATGGTAATGTTGATCAATCTCCCAGTGGCCAATGAGATGTTCTAGTTCCCTTGTTCAAGACAATATAATTGTCTCAAAATTTAGAGACATGAAGAACATACATGAAATATGAAACAAAAGCAAGTGCATTCTTTATAAAGAATTTATTGTTTATAATAAAGATGGAGGACTAGGATTCTCTTCAATATCACTTATTGAAAATTAAAGATATTAGAAATCAATTGAACTAAATGTATAGAAATATGGAACAGGAGGATCTAGTAATAATAACTTTGAAGAGCCAACCACCATCCTACACAATGTTATTGATTCTTTTTGGGAATATTGGGTTGTTTGATGTTGCATCTAAAAGGAAATACGTATGAGACAAGCTTGTAGATGGAAGTATTCTTTTGATTCTCAAATAGTAAAGTGAGACCATGATCTTATCATCTGATGTTGTCACCCAAGCAAGCACATGGGATGCAAAATATAAACAGGGTTTATCTTCATTTATTTTGGAGATATAGATCTAAAATTTACACGGTTGAACAACAAACTTTGTGCAAGGATGGGTGGAAAATGCAATTTGGTAGGATTAATGTAAATGGAAAATTAGATGTGGCCATATCAACAAAGTTTAGGGTAAAAGGAAAGATTACAAAACATGAAGACGAGAACAATTCTACTAATTTAGATGCTCAAACTCGGAAAAGGTATCAATTGTTCTTATTGTGGCAAGGAAAGGCATAACTAAATATTTTATAAAATGGTTGTGGGACTAAAAAAACAGAGCCAAAGTCCTTCTGAAATCAATTTAGCAAGAAACAAGTCAATGTAGTTGAAAATAAAGGGGAAGATGAGTTTTTTTCTTTTATGTCTAGTGATAAAGTATTCAATGGGATCAAAACAAACAAGTACTTGATTTAGAATCAACATGACATTTTCCTAATCAGAAATATTGGCATGTAATTTTGTAGAGGACATATCAAAACTCTGATTTTGTTATCTTGAGTGGAAAAGAAGAATACAAAGTTGAAGGGAACGGAAGTCTGTTGGTTCAAATTAAATATAAGAGTTTGTCATTTAGAAATGTCTATCATGTCCATGGTTTGATTAAAAATTGACAATTAGTTAGTTGATTATGTAGCATATCCCACTTAGATCTTGTCTTCAACAACATAGGAGGTTTTATTGTTATGGGTGTGAAACAACAGTGTGTGTTCCCATTTGGTGGATGATGAAGAGAAGATGGGTCAACAAAAGGAAGGTAAGAAACATATATATTATGCTCTAGTTGATAAGGTCAAAGATGAAGCAAGTAAAAAAGAAGTGGAATCTACGATGAAGCAGGACGGACAAACCCTTCAATTAAACATTTAAAAATTGAGGACAGGAAAGAACCCAAACACTGTTCGCGCCAGTACATAAAATCTCAATTTCTCCACTTATCGAGCCCATCCAATAACCCGAAGAGATTTACATTTCTTGTAGGTGACAAGATTTACCTGGAAGAAACAAACTCACTCCATTTTACATAGCTACAGATCCTTACTCGATTCCACATTAACCTATTGTAGGGGAGACAAATTATTCAGAAAAATAATGATAGGAATATAAACATTCAATAGCTGAGAGGAGAATGGGAAGAATTACGGTTTAGAGACAAACTTTACCTGCATAGTTCAAATAAGGGTTGAACCCTTCCAAACGTAGCCATGAGGTGTTGAATACATGTTTTCCAAGGAATAAATCTAGCTAGTTACCTCTAGAGAAAACAAGCAAAAGAACTCATCATGTGTTTAAGGCACAAGCACTAAGTAGATCCCTGAAGGGTAAACCCTACGTGAGAGAATGAACTCTGGGCTACAAGCAGTATGAAAACCACAAAAACCCATGGAAATCCCTATTCTCCCTCCACCACTACCTCCAGAGAAAACGATCAAAAGAACTCAGCCCATGTTTCAGGTACAAGAACTAAGAAGAGCCATGAAGGGTAAACCCTAGGTGAGATAATGAACTTAGAGCTACAAGCAATCTAAAAACCATGAAAAGCTGTGGAAATCCCTATGCTCCCTCTGCAACTACCTCCAAATCAAATGAGCAAAAGAACTCGACCCATGAAAACCATGAAAACCCCATGGAAAGCCCTATGCTCCCTCTACCACTACCTCCGGAGTAAACAAGCAAAAGAACTCAGCCTATGAAAACCACAAAAACCCATGGAAAGAGCTGTGCTCCCTCTACCACTACCTCGAGAGAAAATGAGCAAAAGAACTCATCTTGTGTTTTAGGCACAAGTACTGAGCAGAGCCCACTTTGAGCTACAAACATTCTGAAAACCATGAAAACCCATGGAAAGTGATATGCTCCCTCCACGAAACCCATGTGCATATGGCACACATATGGCTTGTTTGCAATAAAAAATCCAACAGAACCAACACTGTGACTATTACTCCATCGTTATGATACATCTCGAATAGTCATGCATTATCCTTAGAGACCTTGACTATTACCTCATTTCTAAGATGAGTCTTTGATAGTCCTCAGAGCTATTCACTATGCACATAGTCTTCATATACCTTAACTATTACTCCATACCCAGGATGAGTCTCGGATAATAATCAGATATCTTGACTATGTCTCTACTCTTACAGGCAGACGGAGTCATGTACCATGACTTAGTGGCATCGAAGCTATGCATAACATAACCTACCAGTGTCAAATTTAGGTATTCCATCATGACTTACCCAAGAAGATACACATCCATGTACCATGAAATACTAGCATTGGAGCTATGTATAACATAACTTACCAATGTTGGAGCAAGGTATCATTGCATGGCTCATAGGTGTTCACCTAGAACTTAGGAGTTCACTGTCATAGGTTACATGTGTCCACATCAAATTCTCACCTGCAAATGTTTACCTAGAACTTAGGTGTTCCCAAAATCACCATCATAGTTCATAAGTGTAGAATCACTTGTCCCTGGATGTGTTCCTAGAACTCAAGAGTTCCCAAAATCACCATCACTATTCATAGGTGTGCAAATTAGGATAGAGAGTTCACACAAAACTAATCCTTCCCTCTTAGAGAAGGGTGTAATCATGGAACCAATATCCACAATCCATTGTATAGTTTCAAGTGCTAGAGTATGATCCCATCCTATGTCATACAAGTACTAGTGTATTCCAAGCCCCTCCATCCCATTTTTGAGATCTTTGAGACATCTCCTCGCTCCTTATGAAGTGATGAGGATAATATAGTCTTGCACATATGTCAACTAGCAAAGACATCAAATATATCGTGGAAAACATTTATGTCCTTCCCTATTCTAAATATGAAAAAAATAATAACAAATCATGTTATTGAAAAAATGTACCTACAAGAGAGAGTATTAAGACAACATATCTTTGTGCAAGCTTATTTCTGTCATGAACTGTTGCATCCCACATTCTATGAATGCAAGATGATAAATTTGCCACATGAATGCATACCCAACCCTTGTATTTTTGTGTACCCAATGCATCCAATGGCTGCCATACATTTCTTATATTTTTCTCACATAATATAGCCATTCCATATGCATCTATAAACCTTCTACAAATGCAAATAAAACTCTTACCAATGTGACCCAAGCTTGCATACCCTTTACTCTCCATCTCTATTATGTATCTTCCCATCCAATCCAAGGATGAATAAAACCCTTTTCTTGATGATCTATATAGGATGTGATCATCCATCTTACCCATGATGAATTCTTCCACCCATAGAGGTAGTTCATGAAGTCTTTATTCCAAGACTTGAATTTCAAACAATGATTCACCAATGCAGGAAAGCATTGAGCACCCATGAATCTTCATTTCAGTGATATACTTGTCTCCCCAATATTTGGATAAAAAAATACCATTATATGCTACCTCAAATAGTATTTCCTCTACTATTTTTCCATTTCTAATTCCTCCTCATGACTCTTCTTCAAATAAACAAATGCTTGACCAAAATGTTCTTCATCTTTCTCAATAACTTCTAGTTCATGGTCTCCATTTTATTTTCTCTCAAATCCTTCAGTCACATACAAATCAGAATGCACATCTTATGCATATGTATTGGAGGTATATGATGGCTGAAAAATACATTTTTGTGGTTTCTGACAAGTACGGACAATGTCAGTCACAACAAAAACATTATTGTATAAATTAAACTCTTCACCTCCCACAACATTCATTCCAAAGGTTTCTCTATCCACCCAATCAATGCATGAATAAGGAATTTTATTTGTTGATCCATATGGAATGTGATCAACCATCTTTTTGGAAAACAAGAATGCTTCATCGTTACTCTTAACCTCAATGAGTGCTTGGCCAATATTTTCTTCCTAGTAGCTTTTCAAAAGCATTTGCAAATATGCTCCTCCCTCATGGTTGTCCTCCACATGAGGTCCCTTCAATGCATCCAAAGTTGTACCTATCATGTGCAAATAATTCTTTTCCAATGCAAGATGGGGGGTGTGGTAAATTCAACTCCCTATGAATTTGATCATTCTACAACCTTGACTCTTGAAGAGCTTCTTGGGTTCTCTTCAAGGAATCATATGTAGCCTCCCATTCACTATGGATCCTTTTAGACTCTTTGTTTTCCGTTTTGAATGCACAATGGTACATTTTAGCCACCATGAGGAGATGATCTCTATTAGATAGTAAGTTCATATAGCTCTCCCTCATCTTGGCCATGCCTTCCTTAAGTGCTATGCACTCTTCCAGAAAGGCTTCTCCTTCCATATCTCCTCCAAAATATTTCCAACAACATATTCCCACCAAGGAATTGATGTCAACAAGGTTGTTCATGTCTGCCATAAGCTTATCTCTATCCTCCTTTAGTGATCCACTCAAATGATGTGGCTCACAAATAAGATACTCCACCAAGTTTTCTTCTTCTAACAGATGACATATAAGACCATTTTTCTTGTGGAATGGATCCACAACACAAAACTCATTCTTAGCATGCATGTCAACCTTTGAATTTTTAGCAAAATCACTTCCATGATATGAAGTGGAGGGTATATCTGAAGATTGGAATGACATATGATCTTTATAAAAATTAGAAGGGAACATGTGTAGTATATGTGTAGAGGTGTCAGCCCAAAAACTCTATTAGGTTCCACCGAGATCCTTTATTCTCTTCTCCTACAAAATCTAATCCTTTAAACTCTACCCAGTCTTAGATTTCAGCCTTATTCAAATGCCACAACATATCCCTCACCAAAATGATTCAAGGTCCCAGAATAAAAACCATTTGTTATATCTTTTGTCCTACCTTCAACCCAAGTTCATCCCCTTCCCTTCCATGCAACAAATCCCAATATATCATCCCGACAAATAAGGGCTCAGTCGGCATCACAAGTGATGCAGAGTTAGTATCACCTGAGATATCTTTTCGATGGGTAACTGCCAGAACCAGGTTTCCGCGTTTGGGTGGGGGATTGAAGTTCCCTTGGGTTTCTACCAAGGCACTCTCTAGAATCTGATGGGTGGGGTTTCTATACTTATTACAAATAGTTAAGTTGTTCCACAACTTTCCCTTCAACAGGTATTATAACAACAACCCAATTTAGCATAGGAACATTAAAAAAAATAGTGCAACAAATACATATAAACTCGTTAATACGCAAATTCATAGACACATATTCATAGTAACATATATGAAATTCAGTCACAATCATCATTCACACATTTGACATGGTATCTAACATGGAAACCCATCTGGGAAAAACCACAAAGGCACTCTTCATCTGGCATGAGAAATATATGGCACCTTTGGTATGTGCACTAAGCTACAGACTTTGGTCTAGATATTTATTTTTTTATCTATACAGACTTCTTTATCCTCTCATTCTCTTCAATTTTGTGTCACTATTCTTTATCTACTTGACTCTATGACTGATCCGCACACAGCCTGGATCAAATCAATCTCTACTATGAATTTTTCTAACGATCTGCACACATCCTAGATCGACTCAATCTCTAATACACTCATGTGCACTTAGTTGCAAGGTCTTAAACTTGTCTCTACTACTTTAACACACTAAAATGCTAACACAATACAAATTAGACTGTCACTAAATAACTAGATTCTACGAAGACTAACATCAACATACCCTCTTGAGGCTAATCGAGATACAACTTGAGTTTCTCCTTTTATAGGTTCCTACATGGCTCTTTCATCTAACTCCATGCAGTTATCCAACAAGCTATCTTTCATATTCTATCGATAGATGACAGTAATAACTAATGACCTAAATTAGAACATGCTTTCATGCATGTGCCTCCCATTGACTCTAGCCGACGACGTACCCACAATATTTATGGGATGTCACTTTTTATACATTGCAGCACTGCACATTTTTTGGCATGGTTAACTCCATCACGTCCTTCCTTGTCGCTTTCTTTTCTTATTCTGATGTTCATATTCCATCTCAGTCTCTCTTCTATCGTAGATTCTCTTCTATGGCAGATTCTCTTCTATCATGACTTCTCGTCTATCAAAACTTCCTCTTCAGCTACGTCTTTCCTTAACTATTTCTTATTTATCTTCTTCCATCCTTCTTCTACCGCATCTTCCTTTATTGCTACTTATTCTACCTTGGATTCCTTCCTTCTATAGCTTCTTCTATCGCAACTCCTTTTCCTTCTTCTCCTTCTTTCTCTTCTTATGTCACAAGTCCTTTCACTTCTTGCGACCTGGGTATTTTCCATCCTTAGAAATAATTCTAACTAGATTCTACCTATATTTACCTAGTCATAGCATCCCTTACCACTAACCAGTGTCTCCCTCTCTCTTTCTCCCCTCCTCTCTCTAACCCTTACTAACCCATTCCCTCACTCTCTATTCCCCCTACTCCTCCCCCATCTATAAAAATCTCTCTCTCTCTCTCTCT
>LPNX010685436.1:3770-18042 GCA_001517045.1 Pseudotsuga menziesii
CTTAGGCATGCCGTGGAACATTGCAATTTTTTTTTAAAACTTATACAGGGCGTCGCTATAGCGACGGCATGCCGTGGAACTTTGCTTTTTTTTTTAAACTTATACAGGGCGTGGATATAGCGACGGCTAGGCGTGGATATAGCGACGGCAAAGCGTGGATATAGCGACGTCTAGGCGTGGATATAGCGACGGCAAAGCGTGGATATAGAGACGGCTAGGCGTGGATACAGCGACGGAGAAGCGTGGATATAGCGACGGCTAGGTGTGGATACAGCGACGGCGTGCCGTGGAACTTTTCCAAGTCTAACCGTCTCAGGTATAGCATCCCCGTCGCTATACCTTGTCACTGTATCCACGGCAAATTAGGGGTCGTCGCTATTGCGACGAAAAAGTTGCCACGGGAAAAAAAACACTTAGACGTGGCAATATCCACGCTTATCCGTGGATATTGCTACGTTTTTGCCATGGCAAAATTGATCACATGTACTAGTGCAACTTCACTTCCATCTCATGTGGCAAATCCATTGAACAACCAGCTCAATGATGCACATCAACGTTTTCGTAAAAAAATGGACCAACTAGCTTATATGAATGTCTGCTCGATTTGCAGAGAATGTTACCCTGGTATTGTAACGAAAAAATTCCATGGCGCATACGCTTTTTCTCGTTGTATTCTAGAACGAAAAGGCCATCGATTGTCATTGGAAAATAATATGGACCTGGGAAACCAACCAACTGTCCTTGCAGTACTTACACAAGTTGAAGAAATGCTCATTAGTCGTGCTAACCCAATCTTGCAAGTGACACATGCTCATGGTGGTCAATATAAATACTCTGGACATACTATTTGCTTCCCCCAAGACATTTCCAATCTTGCCACATACCTACCACATTTAGGGTAAGAACTCGACATCCTCATTGTCCGGAAATGCAATTCTACAAACAATCCAAATGAACTGTTTGTTAGTCGAACACATGTTCTTGCTGCCCTTCAATTCAAAATGGCAAATGATCCATACTACAAGGATGTACAGGTCAACCCAATTGCATTAGCTTCTTTGCCTCTTATTTCAGCAGACATTTCATCTTTTATTCCACATCTTAATAGCAATGATGCATTATCTCATCAGCAAATCTTGTCTTATATAGATCAACCACCAGATTCATTTAAACCCTATGAATTGGAATCCTCATCATTTATTTCAGCACAGACTAATGCTAGAACTGAAGTTGAAGAAATTAGACATTTGTTACACATACCAAATATCCCACTACCACCTTCCATTGATTGCCCCCCTATAGAAATGTCCCCTATTAAAGAGTACAACACGGAAGGTATTCTTTCCATGGCTTTTCCAACTTTGTTTCTGACAGGTATATCAATGTTATTACAACCACGCATTCATGAGGTTAATGATATGCATTTCACGTCATTCACTATCATGACAACATATTTGACCAACATCCTCGCTTCCGATACTATATATACAATGCAATTATGCATCATCAAAGTAATACTACTGCCTCTGTTTTTGTCAAAAAAAATCTTGAATATACACTACCTCCCACAATACTTGAGCTTTTCAACCAATTAGAAGACATGCTTAATGAGAAAATTGGTGAAAGGGTCGCAAGGTTTGGATCTTCATTACATGGAACACGTTCATATTGGAACAAAAGTAGATCTGAACTCACAAATATGATCAATCAACAAGGTGCACCAACATTCTTCTTCACCCTTGGTGTAGCTGACACAAAATGGCCAGATTTGCATGCTCTAATGCCTGCTAAGCGTCTTACTGGTTTACCTCAATAATATCAATCGAAGGTTCACAACATCATATCAAATACACATATTACATCACAGTACATGCACAATAGATTCAAAAAATTTCTTCAGGAGGTGCTTCAAAAAGATTTTCATATAACAGATTATTGGTGTAGGTATTATACCATATATTCCTTATTTTGTTTCTCTTCATATTTTTTACTTTACACAATCTATTTATAATATATGATTTTTCCTCCAATGTAGATATGAATGGAAACATAGAGGATTAACACACATTCATGGTTTTATTTGGTTGGAAAATGCACCAAATATGGATACATTAGGTTGGGAAGATGATGTTGCAGTTGAAGCTGCAATTTTTTTTTGACACATATGTGACAGCTTGGAATCCTCGTAATTCCCAGTTTTCCATATCTGGGTCACACCATTCTACTACAAATGATCCATGCAGTCTCGAATCACCATCGATATTTGCATCAAACTACTCAATTGACTATGAAGAACTTTTCAATTTTGTTCAAAGACACACTAGATGTTTAGAGTCAACTTTCCTTCGCAAAAAGGAACATCTGTTCAATGTCACTATGGTTTTCCATATGAGCTACAAGCTACTTCTTCGTTATTCATTGATCCAAATGGATGAAAAACCTACAATCCTGCAAGAAATGATACCCTTTTAAATATTCACAACCCTACCATGCTTTCAATATGGAGGGCTAATGTTGATTGCCAACCTGTTCTTTGTAAACATGTTCTCAAATACATTTCAAATTATGCATCAAAAGCAGAGCCAAAATCAGAAACCTACCATGCAATTCTCTCTCTCCTTTCACATGCTGCACCAAGTGATAGCCCCATTCTTTAGCTAATCAAACAGTTCCTTGCACAAACAGTTGCATAAAGAGACATTAGTGCACAAGAGACATGTCACATGCTGAAAAAATTTCCTCTTGTTCTTTGTAGTCGTCACTTCTTTTCCCTAAATGTGAGGCAAACTGTCATCCATCGTGTTTCTAATGACACTAATAACACCCCTGCAACAACCCCCTTCATTTTTTCTTACATGCAAAGACCCATTTATCTTGAACATCTAACTCTGCTTGAAGCTGCTCATTCTTGATCTTTCTCACCTAAAAGGAAAAAAAATCCATGGAAACAAAATTTGTGTGACAAGATTGTTAGAGTCTATCCACATTTCACTTCCATTCCTCCCTCTGATTCTTCATCTTTTGAACCGTTTTGTTGGAGTGAACTTTTATACAAACCTTTTCGGTCCATCACTCACGATATTGGAACCACAACTTCTGAAATTATTTCTGATTGGCATCACCTTAAAGGAACATATGTTGTGTGGCATATTCAACGTGCAGAACAATAACCCTCTACACCTCTATATGATGATTCAAACTCCAATGCTATTACCTTTCCGTTGTCCCATACCATGGATGAATGGGAACTTGTCTCTCAAATGCGTCCAGGAAATAACATCCAAGTTGATCCCCTTGAAATGCTTGGCCATCGTGAATTTGACAAAAATCACTATTGGTCAAATAACAATATACCCATCGATTTGCATCAGACAACAACATCATTCATTGACCTCAATCGCTTATCCATCCAACTACATGAAGACACCCCATCCTTCCCAAATTCACCTAATTCCTTGGCTCCCACGCAACGCATAGCCTTTGACCTTGTCATGTTGCATTTCAGAAACACTACATTTGCTTAACCGCTAAAACTAGTGATTCAAGATATCGTAGGCATCGAAAATATTACCTCATATCTTTCCTAAAATTTGCACTTCAAACTGCATCTGAACAAAATCCCTCCCCACTTCTTCTCCTTGCTCCAACTGGTGTTGTTGTTTTTAACATACATGCATCAACAATACATTCTGCTCTTCGAATACCCATTGGTGAAATGCAGCCTCTTGAAGGGCAATCCCTTTCAAAATTTCAAGAAGAACTTCGCCATATTCACTATATTCTCATAGATGAAATGAGCTTTATTGGCCCAAAAATGTTCACTCAAATTGATGCTCGCTTACGTCAAGATTTCCCCTCGAAAAGTACAAGCCCATTTGGTGGTTTCTCCATAATTCTTCTTGGTGACTTCGGACAATTGCCTCCTGTAAAATACATTCCCATGTATGCAGGCTCATCCATTGGAACTGCTCTTTGGCATACATTTGATACTTTTGTCACGCTGGAAACAATTTTCTGACAACAAGGAAATAGTCCTTCTCAAATAGCCTTTTGGAAATTCTTGCTAAACCTTTGAATTGCAACCCCAACTGTTGAATATTGGGCACTCCTAATGACAAGAACAACCTCATGCCCTTCACATGTCGAAAATTCTTCATTTGAACAATCTATCCACTTGTATCCCACAAATAGCTCTGTTGCACTGCACAAAAAACATATGCTGAAACAACTTAATATTCCAATTGCACATTGCGTTGCAGAACAAAGGAACACAAATACCCATCAATTTATTGATGATGAACAATTGGCATCAAAGGTCCTTCTTGTTTTTGGTCAACAGGTCATGTTAACTGCTAATTTATGGGTCTAAGCAGGACTTGTTAACGACTCACTTGGAGAAGTCATTGATATTGTCTACAAGACAAATGAGCAACCTCCTACCTTGCCATCATTTGTTGTTGTCAAATTCCTCCATTACAAAGGAACCTTATGGGATGCTTCTAATCCTACTTATGTTCCAATATCTGCAATAACAAGGGGATCCCATAGAAAACTACCACTTTGTATGGCATGGGGTTTAACAATTCATAAAGCCCAAGGTATGACCCTACAAAATGTAACAATAGATATTGGAAAGATTGATAGACAAGGTCTTACATTCATTTCAATATCAAGAGTTACATCTCTTTCAGGCCTACGCATTTCTCCACCTTTCTCTTTTTCCAGATACTCTCAAATGCAAGGCAATCGATATGTCCAACGTAGGAAACAAGAGGAAATCTTACTTGCTTCAAAGTATTTAAAACCAAATTGTGGTTGAAGCTTCTCATTGTCTGTTGTATAAATGTACTGTTTTTCTTTGGTGACTTTCTGATGTAAAATATCTAATTTTTTTTCCATAAACATCCAATAAAATTTAATATATTTCGATTCTAGACTAAACTATCTCAACAAACTCAAATATTAACCGTGAGAGTTTTTAAATAGCCCAGTTATAATATATAATTGATAGCTCAGAAATAATTACTGAATGCACATTTTATATCTCAAATTTGTAATGCAAACTCAATACATAAATCACCACATTGAATACATCTGCAACCTATAATCAATATACCACAAATACTGAAGAATAACTCAAAATAGCTGAAACAAATTTAAGAAAAAATCATAAATTATTACATAACTAATAGTGTTATCTTATTCAATTGCAAAGCATTACAATGTCGCTCTTCAATATTGGTCATTGCAAAACTATTATTTAGGGTTTCAATGATCAAATCACCAATTGACTAAATCCATATTCAACATTAAACCAGGTTTCGATAATTGAAAAAGATAAAGGTAAAAGTGATTTATTTTCTTAACACATAACTATTTAAGCTAGCATCAAAGTTAAGCAAAAACATTCATTCACAATATATGAAATAGAAGAAAACAAATTTATATATACCATGTAACATTGGTTTAACATCATAGTAATAATCACCAACACAATATAAATAGAAGAATAACTATAATTTGCTAACAAACATTTTACAAAAAACCACAAAACAAAGCACAGATAACTGTAATTTCATTAACATGTAGGACATTCGCACATTCTTATGCTTAGTGTCCAAACAACTAATCATCTTCTACTTGCCAAAATTTTCCCTTTATATAACATTACAATGTATTACAACAAAAAAATATTCCCAACATGTAGGGTTCCAAGATCAAACAGTTTCATTTTGACCAAGGACGGAACGCCACTTGGCATCTAACTCCATCAATAAATCAATGTGCTGGGATTTAGCCTGTTCAAAATGAATTTGTGCCCTCAAAACCTTGGACGCAATCTCCCTCTTCTTCATTGTTTTCCATTTACCAACACAAACCTTTATCTTAACTATTGCACAATAAGGTCTCTCAATCCAACTTGAAATATGTTCCAGCTTAATCTGAGTCAAACCCTCAATTATCTTCTTGGAAACAACAAATGATTGTTTAACTTCATCTAATTTTAGCTTCGGCGTGGATGCTTCTTCAATCGCTTCTAGCATAGGCAACCCTAAAAAATCAAATAAAACATCTGACGCTTTCCACCTACACTTTCATGCTTCCTAGCCATCTTCAATGATGCTTCGTACTGCATCGCAAAGGCTTCTCCAAGTTTCAAAAATCACTTGAACCTTTTTAACCTAAACTTTATCCATTATTGGAATATCCTTTGCTTTGTCTCTCATATGTATTTTCCAGCCACTCACATTTTCCAATGCCTTTATTGCCACAGTTTTTCGAGTATTGTGATCCTCGAGAACATGTGATAGTTCTTCAAATGTTTTGTACAATTCCCGTATTTCACACAAAGCTCTAAATAGGCTAGTCATGCATTGATGATACTGTTCGTTTACCCTAATTGCCAACTGTTTAAATTCCTCAACTGTTAGTGTTGAAGATGATGAGACAACTGAAGATATTTGTAATTGTTTCAGTTGATTCTCTAGGGTATAATTCTGATCACCTTGTTGCTTGTTGACAAGTTGTAATTTCTCAAGCTGCTGCTTCAGACTATCAATTTTTTTCCCATTGTGTCTCTTTATCTTGATGCTCTTCTTTAAGCAACTTAATATCCTTAAAGTGACATACCTCAGATGCATCCAGATCCTTTCTTACTTTCTATATTTCCTCTTCTTTAGTGAAGAGATCTTTATTCCACTGCAACATTGTGTTATAGTTAGCACCTGCAAAAGCTCCAATAGCAGCTGCGGTATGTACTGCTCCTTGATTTTCCTTAGGAACATCAGTTTTCCAGACAATTTTATCAAGGGCAGGGACATGTTTGAGGATACCTTCTCTTGTCCTCTTTAAACCTTTATTCAAAATGGCCTTATGCTTCTTGCTCCAACAATAATTCCCTACGCTAACAACTGCATCTTCTCCAAAATCTGCTATCTCTTCTGTAGATGAAACAACTTCTTTTTCGGACAAGCTTCTTGATTGAGGTTTTGATTGTGACACCAGAATTTCTACATTAAGAGGAGAAATGTCCAAGGCCGAAGCAGAGAATATAGATATAAGGGAACTAGAGGAAGGAGGAAGAGAACTCTTAGTTTTTGTAGAAGGGATAGTAGCTACAGAGGCATTTTCCACTTGGGAAAAATGAATACGAAAAGGTGTGGTAGGAGGCTTAGATGTATGAGGATTCAATAAAGCACATGGATAAGGAGGGGCATTATCACTAGCCAATTCTACTGATACTAATGGGTCTTCACAAGTTTCCTCAACAATAGGCTTTAAATCTACATGGGAAAAAGAAGAGTTAGAAAATAAAGGATCAAAGACAGCTCCTTGAAAGTGTGAAAGAGACATAGATGATTTCATCGAGGTAACAATATTGATAGAACAAGTGGGGTTTTCAGTCTCCTCCTCTAGATCACTATTAAGATCATGGATCTCAATCTTACGCTCAGATTCAGAGTCAACCCATTGAATGAGAGAAGGTTCAAGAGGCAGTTTCTCTTGAAGGATAGGTGAACCTATCATCAATCCCTGTTGATCCATGGCTACCTACGGAGTTATTTGCTTTGTATGAACCACTACAAGCTGAGTTTTCTTCTTCTTTGGCTCAATCTTACACTCAGATTCAGAGTCAACTTGTCGAATGAGAGAAGCTTGGAGAGGCACTTTCTCTTGAAGGATAGGTGCACCTATCTCCAATCCTTGTTGATCCATGGCTACCTGCTAAGGTATTTGCTCTGTTTGAATAACTACAAGTTGAGTTTTCTTCTTCTCTGGCTCAGCTTCGACCTCCTCAACAAATGTCTGAATTTGAGAATTGAGCTTCGCTAGACCTAGTTTAAATGCTTTCCCTCTTTCAAGGACTTCCATCTCTTGCAAAGACTAGACACTGCCATAAGTTTATATCACAACTTTGCCTTTCTCTTTCAACTACAATGATGAGGAAGAAGCTGTTGTTCCTTGCTGTCTTGCTTCTCTTTCCATGTTTTCCCTATCAAGCTTATCCTCTGCTTCAAATTCCAATTTTATTTTACAAAGGGTGATTTCCTTAATTTCTTTCTAACATTTGAAAACAAGAGATTTTACCTCTGGATCAGTGATCTTATCCATTGCTTGTCGAAAATCAACAAATCCCCTGTACATGGAATCATATGGAAAATCTTCATGTGTATAATTCAACTTAGCCTTTTCTTGAGAAAAAAGGCTAACGAGAAAACGGATAGGATCATGCATCCTTTTGGCAGCTTCTCCCAGCTTCATAATTGTAATCTCCTTTCCAAGCACAGTTGCATGAGTAGAATTCTGTATAACCAAACAATCTAAGTGCAAAGGAAACTTAGGCCAACCCTTCCTCTTGTTCTTAGCCAATTTTGGATAAGTGTAATCAATAACCGTTTGAAAAGCAAATTCCTGCAACACCATTCGGTTTGGAACAAATCTCGGCAACAAATGGACGATATTCCTTCCCCAAATTTTGAAATAAGAGAAATATTCCCCCCTGCACCAATCTCCATATTCACCAATTAAATCCTTGGCTTTTTCTGAAAATGTCGGAGCATAGTCTTTGAAAATCATATGATACATGGACCCTAAGAAAAGGTCGCAAATTTCATATATACGACGAACAAAATTATCTTCCCACAAGTCAAAACAATAAATATGAACAGGTGGACAACTCTTCTCCCAATTCCAACCCATATTAGGAAATTTCGAAGTGGTACAAAAAACGTCCATGACATACGCCGATATATAAAATTGTGGTTTTTTTCCTTTCAGGTATTTTTCAATTTGATGCTTCAAATTAAGAGATAATACTTGAGCCCAATTGAATGACTCACTTGTAAGAATAATGCGTTGGGCTGCCGGAACCCACTATGATTTGAAATATGTGCAATTTGCCTCACCATATAATTGGCAGAACATAGAGGCCAGTAGTGAAAATGGTTCCCTGAACCATGAAATTGGGTAGGCAATACCTGGTTCTTCAGGAAACAAATTAGGTTTTGGCATCCATGATTTTACCACCTGTTCGTAATTGAAAAGTGATGCAGCTTCATCAAGGAGCTTACGACTCAGTAACTGTTTAGGGGGACTGAGACTGTAAGCCTTAGCAAAAACTTCAGGTCTGAACGAGGCCAAATAAACACCAATGTAATCATTGAAAACTCGCTCTTCAGGCTTAGCATGGTCGATTGCCCATTTCACTACTTCCGTGTAGGGCATAAACGCTGGTTTGGAGGCAATTAGATGGAGTTGTGAACTCTTAATGTTGATGTAAGCCAGCTGATCCTGAGCAATAGCCAAGAAATAATCATTATCGAAAAATGAATAAATTCTCGACCAGTTTAAATACACGTTTTTAGAAATTCGCCCACTAGTGTCTGTAAAAATTCTGGCATTTGGATCCTTCGACCTTTGTTCTTGGAGAGCCGTTTTTTACCTTGTCTTTATGGGCATCAAGGAAGCCATTTATGCTGGAAATACCTCAAATCTGGTCCAAACTTACTAAACTATACAACCAATGACAAATTTAAGGTGCAACAAAAAGAAAACACAGTAAAATCACAAATAAAACAAATAGTAAAAACCTAAAAAATTGAAACACACTATATAAGCAAAACCTCAACGGTAAAACAAATCTAGACCGTGGATCTAGGGAAAACTAAATGGATGAGATTAGGGCAGGAAAGAAAAACTCAATATAGAATCTTTTATTAACACAAACTATAAATTGCGAAAGCGAAAATGTAAACTGATAATAAATTTATCAATTTACCTTTCCGGATCCCGCTTTGCGGAAACTCTACCTTGGGGAAAGTTGAACATTTAAAGTGGAACATTGCCGTGAAACAGTTTCAACTTTGCCGAAGGTAGAGTTTGCACAAAGAAAAAAGGTTAATTGATACCCTGATTATGACATTACCTTTCCACTTTCCATATTGGAAAACAGAATGTGGAAAGATAAATTGATAAATTGATTATCAGTCTACCTTTCCGCTTTCCGCTTTTTAAAGCGAAAAACCAATAGCATAATATTGTTTTTGCTTAAGAATTTTATATAATTTAATGAGAGCTGAATTATTGTTAGGGTTAATGTTAACATTGATATTAATCTCCATCCCGAATGCATAAATAGGAACGTGGAACATTGCCTTCAAAATTCCGCTTTGCGAATTATGGAAGTCCACTTTAAACGAACAGTTTCAACTTTCCCCAAGCTAGAATTTCAAGGAATCTGGAAAGGTAACTATGACAACGTTGCTTGGTAAAAATGCAAAAAAAAATCACTGATGACGTTGAGTGTTTTGAATGCGTTTGGTTGCGGGAAACTATTTTTTTTCAAAGAACTATGTCCATCCCGCATACTGCAACGCGCAATGCGGATTGCGTGATCTTGAAGATTGAGGATTACGAATTTACATAAAGAACTTCTTCAGCTTTGCTATATCGGAAAGCGGAAAGAGGAAACGTAAATTGATAATCAATTTATCAATTTACCAAAAATCCTAATACATATATATACCAAATATCAAATAGCAAAATCCAAAGAATATATTCCCGAGGTAGAGTTTCCGCTTTGCGCACTTTCCGCTTTTCGCATTGGAAGGCAGGAAGCGAAAAGGTAAATTCATAAATTGATTATTAATTTATCAATTTACCTTTCCACTTCGGAAAGCCGAATACTGTTGTGTAATTCTAATTTTCAATGGGAAAGGTAAATTGATAAATTGATTATCAATTTAGCTTTCCCCTTTCCGCTTTCCGCATTGCAAATCAGAATGCAGAAAGGTAAATTGATAAATTGATTATCAGTTTATATTTTCGCTTTCCTCTTTTGGAATTGGAAAGCGGAATGGCGAAAGGTAAATTGATAAATTGATTATCAATTTACCTTTCCGCTTTTCGCATTACACTTTTCCGATTTTTGTTCCAAGTTTCGAAAGTAGCATCCTTGACTTCCAACCACTGACAACATTGTGTGTTTTGAATGCCTTTGGTCAATTGCGAAAAGCTATTTTTTTCCAAAGAAATATGTTCATCCCGCATCCCGCAATGCGGATTGCGGATTTACATAAAGAACTTCTTCAGCTTTGCTACCTCGGAAAGCTGAAAGAAGAAACGTAAATTGATAATCAAATTATCAATTTACCTTTCCGCTTTCGCAAATCCAGATATCCTAATACATATATATACAAAATATCAAATACCAAAATGCAAAGAATATATGCCTGCTTCCCCCTTTCCGCTTTTCAATGCGAAAAGCGGAAAGTGCGCAAAGCAGAAAGGTAAATTGATAAACCGCTTTCCTCTTTCACTATTGGAAAGCATAATCGAGAAAGGTAAATTGATAAATCCACTGATAATCAATGCCGAAAGAGGAAAGCGGAAAAATAAAATCATAATCAATTTATCAATTTTCCTTTTCTCTTTCGGCTTTCCGCATTGCACTTTTCCGATTTCCGTTCCAAGTTTCAGAAGGAGGCTCCTCGACTTCCAACATCTGGAAAATTCAATCTTTTCCTAATCTCTTAGGGTTTCTCCACATGACAAAATCTATTAGGGTTTCTCCTTCGGTTTTGATGTCTAAAACGAACAATACCAACATAAAAAGTCTATTGGAGATAATTTGTTGTAGTAAAGATTCAATATTTTTAATCTCTCGATGTTCCTTTGCATCTCCTGGTGCAAATACTAGTTTTAAATTTTCTAAAATAAAAAAAAAATAATGTAGCTCACTTTTGTTACATAAAGAATTACTAAATACCTTACATTCCTTCTACATCTAATCTACGTATAAGAAGTAATAAAATAATGTTAAAAATATTTTTTAGTATTCCATATCTACAACCTTTGAAAATAATATCTATAAAGACGTAAAATGTTTTTAAACTATAATGCATATAGCGCTCTGTTTTCCATCTGGTTCTTTCTTCTGTCCCGGGTAGTAGCGAGTAGGGTTTGTGTCCTGTTGAGCATGGTTTCGGTAACATGGGCGACCTCAAGAAAATGTGTTGCGAAGGGTTGGATTTGCCGCTTGAGCTGATCAAAGAAATACTAGCATGGCTGCCAGTCGATTCTTTGTGTAGATTTCGTAGCGTATGCCGGGAATGGAATGCTCTCATCACTTCAACAAATTTTATAACAGGCAGATGGGCAGAGAAGCCCCCTAACAGGAACCCGTCGCTGGTGTTTGTGGAAGTTAAGCAATCTGGGTTGGCTTCCTGTTTGTTCAATCAGACCTGGAAGAAACCCTCTTCCATTTCCCTTTCTTTCGCTCGCAACAGTCGAAGGGAGGAAGACACTTATTGTCGGGGATCTGCCCTATTTTTGATGGAGTATAAGTCTGCGTTTGGATCTGCGTTTGTAGTTTGCAATCCTCTGACAACAACCTCGTTACAACTTTCCCCCTTGTCATCCATTCATCACATTGAGAGCATGTTCATCGAGGGTGACAGTCGAAACACATATAGTTGTGGGGGTGGGCTAGATCACAAGAAATGATGATCCAAAGTTTACTGTGGAAATCTACATTTCCACTCACAAGTCTTGGAGGATTGCAGCACAACCGGATTCAAAGACAGTGGTGCACAATATGGTTTATTGCAAAGGTTATTTGTACTGGAAAGAGGAAGATGGCATCACGGGTTACAACATCCAAGAGGGTGTTTCAATCTTTGCACCATTTACAGAGATGGATGGTAACGGTATAATAAACCCTTACCGTGGAAGCACTATCCATTCATTGAGTGCATAAGAAAAAAATATTTCTAGTGTGTGTTTCATTTTAGTTGAAGTTTCCATTAGTTATAGTGTGTTATTTACATGTGTTGTTAGTTGTCTGGTTCCATTGTAGTGTTGTAGTTATTGGGGTTGTTCTCTATGCACCATATATAATGTTATATACATCCTAATAATGTAATTTCAGACCTGAATATTAATAAAACTATAATTTATATTATTTCTCTACAAATTCCTTATCTATATTCAGTACTCTATTTCTTCTACGCTCAATACATTATTAAATCTAACCAATTTTGAATTTCATTGTAAAATACAAACCTCTCCCCAACCAAATATAATTATGTAAGTTTGTTAAGTTAGGTAATACAAAATAGTATTGCACCATACCATAATATTTTAAAATTTGAGTCTTACATAACGTTTGGGATGGGTTGGAAATCACCTACTTGAGTAGTCTCAAAACTAGAAGTTTCCCCCTCAATTCCCAATATTGCAAAACCAAACCTTGTAGTAGAGTTTATTTTTCTCAACTATAAGGAGTAAATGCAACCAAGTATAGATATGTTCAATGCAGCATCAAAAGCCATCGGGGCCACACAATTCCAAAGGAAAATTCCTTGAAGTATTTGGCTTGTCAAAAGGTCATCCTATGAGTGATGCACCCAAAAAATGCGACGTTGTTAAATGTAAGGGATATAAGAATTTTTAATTTATGTATTGCAGAATTGAAGGTGCATGTTGCATATGATACTAAGTTATTGCAGCCCTATGTTTTTCTCGGAGGGAATTTGGAAAAATCCCTAGGTGCTTGAAATCAATTGGAAAAACCTAGTCTTTCTTGCTTGTCTCCTAGCTAGTATTCCTACTCTCCACCTTAGGTACACTATAGTGGGCTCCACTATACATAGGAAACTTAATTTTTGGGTAGATTGTTTTTCTCCAATAAACGATAGTTAATCTTGGGAGAACCTAGATCATTCTCTTAATTAATACAACCAAAGAAGCTCTCTCCAATCTCTAGACATAATGTTTCTTTAAGGGAAACTTATGTAGATCACCACCTCATACACATGCTTAGGGGTCATTTTCATGGGTTTTGAATTCAACAGGAAACTTACATCTTAACCATGGGTTTCTAAAGAGCATGGTTCATTGGCTTTGTTGGACAAATGATGTTTTCATATTTAATTCCAAGACATATCATTGAAGATGAATATATTTGATAATCTCAACAAGACCAATTTTTATATGGATTTGAGATTTGGTGTCCTAGCCTTGGTCACATTGAGTAGTTTATTACTGGGAGTTTCTAAAACATCCTCTTATGTCTTATTTAGTGAGAATAGATCATTCCTTGATATGTCGTGTAGGTTGAGTTTGGTTCATACCCCCTTCACCTTGAGATGACCTTTAAGTATATCATCTATATACAAAAATTATGATTAATATTTTTCTCCTCTTTCTTCAAAAAGTATCACTAATGATGTGCTCCTCTTTGGGATGCAAGAGATAACCCTTCTTATCACTT